>JXCR01106774.1:159040-250624 GCA_002079205.1 Phalaenopsis hybrid cultivar | reverse complement strand
ATATATACATATATATATATATATATACATATATATATATATATATATATATATATAAGTAGGTATGTATGTACGTATGTATGTATGTACGTATGTATGTAGGTGTATGTATGTACGTGTACGTATGTATCTATATATATATATATATATATATAGAGAGAGAGAGAGAGAGAGAGAGAGAGAGCACGAAGCAACCAAGAATGTTTACATTGTGAAGGATGTCAATGATTCAAGCTGCTGTAACTTCTGCCATTGGACTTAGCCGACGCTGTAATAGCATTCATTTTTTCTAATTTGGCAACTTGGTCCATGGCCAATCATTCATAGATGTCATAACCTTCATGTGAATGGCAAGGTTTTACAATAATAGCTAGGCACCTACAGAGATGTCATAACCTTCATGTGAATGACAAGGTTTAAATAGAAAAGTTTTACAATAATACCTAGGCACCTACAGAGAAGTGTCCAAGCCACCAGAATATATTTCCAAACTGCCTACGGCTTGCTTTTATAAACTATATAATAAAGTTTCGATCTTAAACTTAAAACATCACCTTAAAATGACATTTCAACTCCTAGTTGACGTCATTAGCCCCATCTCAATTACTTGTATTTCAGTTTTATGAATCCACATCCTCCATATCTTATTGTGAAAACAGCGTGAGTTAAGCCCATTTTGATCGAATATGTTCCATAATGTATCCAAAATATCTTCAATGTATCATTTTGCTTCAAAATCCTTCAAGAGTAATTTTATCAACCAACCTCATAAATGTACCTTCTACACCCCTAATTGTGCATGCCAAAGCCACCTAAGAGTATTAACTAATACCTAACTTCAATAAATTATACTCACACCACCCCTCAAGTATGATCAATTTTCAACAAAACCTACCTATGATAGCCACATATTTACTTAGCATTCACATTTCCATCATGCTCATGGCCAAACACTCTAATCCATATGACATAGCTGACCAAAATTTACAGTAACATGATTTACATTGAGTCCATTATATTCCCTTATTGCATAATACCCTTGAGAAACTTATTTCTCACTTTAACACAGCATCCTTAATTAGACTTTTTTTAATCCATTTTAAAAATAGTTGAGGACAATCAATTAAAGTGAAAAAAACAGGTTTTAAATTTTGTAGGGATTATTATATAGAAACATTAAATGTATTTAACACAAACACAATTTTTCAGGTTTAAATAATTCTTATAATTTCATCACTTGAATCATAATCTTGTCTCCCTCACCATAACATCAATCATAAAAATATCCTTATTTTTTAAAAATCAATACCAAAATGCTATTTCCGCAACCATTTGACAAACTCTTGGTCTTTCAAGATTTGATCAAAAACCTTTTTTTAAAACCATTTAAAAATCACCCAAAATTATCAAAATCCAATGGGTCACATCTAAAATTGAATTTTAAAAAGCTTGATAAAAAAATGCCATTTTATATTTTTAAATCAATCTACATTATACCCATTGTATTTCCTATGCTCTTCAAAATGCATTTCTTCCTTAAAAAATTTCTTTAATGATATCTTAATGTTCCCTTTCAAATTACTTATCTCCATATTTGACTAAAATATTATAACTTTTATTTTAGATGTATCCAATTTGATTAAATACCTAAATATCTTACACATGGCATTCATTATTTTATACAGCAGTTTTTCCCATCGATAAATAGCCTACTATACCAAGAGCTATAAATTTTTTTGCTTTCATTAGGTGGCATTTACAAGACTTCTAACTTATTATTAGTATAAATCTCAATAACATTCCTTTTGACACTCAATAGAGATAAAATATAAATATGGAACTTCTCCCTTATTTGTATATATGTTCACAAAACCTCAAATTAATGAACATTTTTTCATAATAACACATGTCCCTTTTAACTAATTTAAATCAATGCAACAATTAACAAAAAATGAGATTCTTCATTATATGGTCCGCCAAATACACAAATAAGTATATGTATATATGTTGCAAATTATATTAACTTTCCAAATGACATTGAACCACAAACTTAGCAAGAAAACTAGCACCAAAAAAAGTCAAAAAACAATTTTCATCTTAATAAAAAAATTATTTCTAATATAAACCTCGTTTGAGTATATTTAAAATTGAATACATAGAACGTAATTTAGTGATAGTAGCTCTAATTATAGACGATCAAATCATTAAAAGGTGTTAACGTTTTAGATATATCGGGTCTATCATTCAATTAGCAGAATTCAAGTTGGTTGAAGTTGAGGTATGCATCGTGTGATAAAAAAGTACTTTTAAGACTTAAAGAAATATGTTATAAGATGGTGGTGAGACCTAAAATGCTTTATGTCGCAGAATGTAGGCCTTTAAAAAAGAAGCATAAAACAAAGTTAAATGTTGCTGAGATGAGAATGCTTAGATGGATGAGTGACTTGACACTTAGAGACAAAAAGCGAAACGAATCTATCCGTGAAAGAGTTTGTGTAATTCCAGTGGCAGAAAAGTCTAGAGAGAGTCGTCCTTGATGGTTTGGTCACATTAAAATAGACTATCTGATGATCCGTTTAGGAGAGTCGATGTTTTAGATTTGACTAATGTTAAGAAAAGTAGAGGTAGACCTAAAAAGACTTGGGTAAATTGTATTAAAAAATATATTAATCTAATAAAATTAAATGAAAATTTTACACTCAATAGAACAAAAAGGAGAAAAAGGATTCATGTAGCTGACCGCACTCAGTGGGATAAAGGCTTGTTGCTGTTATTGTATAAACCTTTTATTTCCCAAAAAAGTACTAAGCATATATAACTGATAACCAGCCAAATTGACAGCTCAAAATGTAAAAATTGTCATTAGGATGGCAGACAAAACTCAAAACTTGAGAAAAACAAGTATACTTGAAGATGAAAGTTCATAATCCTACATACACAATCAAATGATTTACAGACACTAATCATTTTGTAGTGTATGCTAGTGCTGCCGATGAATACTGGAACTCAAATCAATTACTTCTCATTAATATTCAGTAAACTTGCAATTGTAATAAATTTAACATAATTTGCAAATATCATTGTTTACACTAGGAACGTATTGATTCTTTCACAGATCTACTGCACTATACTAAAAGTAAACTTTGAATAAACAACATACAAAATTAATATATAAATACTAATCCACACACACTACATCTNTATATATATATATATATATATATATATATATATATATATATATATATACATACATACACACACACATCATTTAAGTAAACTATCCCACCACTTATAATTTTAGTAATACACGTTAAAGGTATAGTTCAGCTTGAGTTCAATAAAAAAATTAATAAAGTATGAACAAAAATATAAAGCTTGATAGAGCAATATATAAATATATTACGATGGACATCATTTAAGCAAACTATCCCACTACATATAATTTTAGTAATACAAGTTAAAGGTATAGTTCAGCTTGAGTTCAATAAAAAAATTAATAAAGTGTGAACAAGAATATAAAGCTTGATAGAGAAATATATCAATAGATTTGAATAATCAAAATTTAAGATGGGTCAATTACAGCTGTGTGCTGCTTAACACTAATCAGACATCCAAATGAAGAAACATTGTATTCATTATTTACTTTAAAACATAAATACTACTGAGAGTCTTTCACAAATATGAAGCATGGGAGCAAGTAGACGTACAAAATCTTTCCTTGAATAACAAAGAGGCAATTTCGTGACTTTAGCAAATGAACTTTACTTATAATCCCATAACATAGAAGCAATTTTGTGTACTTTACTTTGTTTTTAATATTAATAAATAAATTTTTTTCAAGTGAAGTTTTCTATCTGGCTCGAGCCGGCTTTCGAGCTGGCTTGATCAGGTGTTCGAGTCGGATGTTCGAGCCGGATCGACATGTGTTAAAGTAGGATCGATATGTGTTCGAGCCAGATCGAACATGTGTATGAGCCAAATCTACATGTTTTCGAGCCGGATCGGTATGTGCTCGAGCCAAAATGAGCATGTGTTTGAGCCAAATCAATCCAGCACAAGAGCCAAAAATGACGATAGAGTCAGCTTGTTTAAAATTCAATCCAGCTCATTTACAATTCCATTCAGCTTGAAAATCATTCAATTTCAATCTGGATTGGATTGAAATTAAGTTGAATCGAGCCACGAGCCGATTTTGATCGGATTTTGCCGCCTATGGATCGGCTCAAAATCGACTTGTTCACAGCCCTATCTCTACTTCCCCCCGAAAGACCCATCTCCTCTCCTGCATGAAATACCAGCCTACATCCCTACCCCCTCTCTCGAATTCGCCCAAAACCATCGCCTTCGTGACAGAACCCTCAGGATACAATGACAATTAGAGCTAACTGGGAAGGCAACGGCAGGATCACAGAATACAAAGACCCGAAGCTTCCATCTTACTCCTCCTTCCGCACCACTCCTATCCGAAACCATGGAAACATATTTAGAAAGGTAACTAAATATCTTCCTTTTCGCTCAAATCACCCGTCACAGATTTACTAATTCGCCAACTCACAGGAAGTACATCCGGGATTTTAGTCTGAAATCAGTAAAATCCGGATTTACAAAATCCGCAGTTTTATTATGACCAATATGACTGTCTGGCAGGATTTAGGTCAAGTCCAGGTTAAATCCTTTCTCTAAATCCGTCACCAGACAGCCCCTAATCCTGCCAACTTTTTTACAGTTAAACTTTTAGTATTTTGCTAAATCCAATTTGAGCTCCATCATAAAAAATTTTGTTAAAATCCATCACTGAAATGCAAACTTTGGTAAATCCCATAGGATCATAATGGATTCTAAAATTCCCCAATCTCGCAAATATTTAATCTTGAAACAATAATCAAGATAGTTTATTAGAACTTATCAAGATTTAAATTTAACTTTCGTAACGCCAAACAGTTTTCAGCCTGTAATCCGCTCGAGATTTGCTAAGACTAAATTTACATAAAAAATAATACGCTTCAGAAAACCAGAAGTCTCCTTCATAAATAAAGGTTAACAAATTTTGAAATTACACAAGATCAAATCAAATCTACCACAAATAACCTCAACAATTCTACTCCAAACTCCACAAAAACGATCAGATCGTCTATCAACCGCAGTATAGAAAACATACAAACCCTAAAAAATAATACATGTGGTGATAGAAGACTTGGGATCACCTTGCAGGGTCTGCCTTTGATGACTATGTACCCATTCTTCCGGATGGTTCCGGCTTGCTGCGGATACGTCTTCGAGGCGCCGGCATCTGCCTTCGATTCAAAGTGGTGCTCCTCATCCGACATTTCTGTCTTCTCCCCTCGGTCTCACCTCTCCAACAGATCAGAAGCAGACTGAACGGAAGAGGGACAAAAACAAGGACGACCGAATTAATTTATATCTTCCAGAGCGCTAGGGTTTTTTATTTTGCTCGTGACCGTCGGATGCCAGGCAACGTTCGGTCAAGATCAGCAATGGGCGATTTTTTCTTTCTTTTTTTAGGAAAGTGGAATATCGGTATCTCGTATAAGGATTTTAACTGATTTGATAACAGCCGTCCGATTCAAATTGTATGGCTGAAATAGATTAATTGCCCCATTAAAGGGTGATCATAGTCTTTTTTTTCAATTGTGATATGATTTACGCTAATCATTAGGTGGATATTTTCTTTTTTATGATAGTTTCTTTTTATAAAGGGATGGAAAAAGAAAAAGACATGCTAAAAGCATGGGTTAAAAGATAACCTACCTTCATTAAAAAATTGATAGATAATAATAAATCGCAATTAGATGATGTAAGTTTAATTAAATAGTATTATTAATATATAAGTGTTGAGTCAAAAAATGTCTTGTGGATCACACCTGAAGAATATAGTCTTAGACGGACGAGGGAAATTGAGAGAAAATACCATAATGCACAATCACACGAGTAGGGCTGTCAAAAATGCGGGTTGTTCGCAAACTGCTCGTGTTCGGCTCGTTCGCTAAGTTAATGAGCCGAACAATGACAATGATTTGTTTGTTCGTGTTCAGCTCGTTTTGACTTGAAATTATATATAAACAATAATTTTTAAATACTTCCCCAATTCTTAACATATTATGGCTATGTGAATAAGTTTGTCAAAACGACTCTTTGTTCGTGAACGGCTCACTAAGCAAACAAGCCGAACACGACCATACTTTTCAAGCTTGAAATATAAACGAGTTGACACACTAGTTCTTCAATAGTAGATTTAGTAGTCTTTTTTAAGAAATGTTCTCATATTTATAGTTCATAGTTGGTATCCAATAAAATTACATGTTTGTTCATGTTTTAATGGGCACGTCATAAAATATAACTAAAGGTGATCAAATTATTAAAAGGTGTGAATGCTTTAGATATTTCAGTTTTAATGTTTAAAGTGATGGTGATATTGATGGGGATATTATTAGTAGAATTAAGTTGTTTGGTTGAAGTGGAGGAATGCTTCGGGTTTATTGTGTGATGGAAAAGTGTTGCTTAGACTGAAGGAACATTTTATAAGATGGTGGCGAGACCTGCAATGTTCTATGGCGTTGAATGTTGACCTTTAAAAGCAAAGCATAAATCTAAGTTAAGTGTTGTCGAGATGAGAATGATTAGGTGGATGAGTGACTTTACTCTTTGAGACAAAATGCAAAATGAATATATCCGTGATAGGGTTGGTGTAGCTCTAGTGCAAGACAAAATTAGAGAGAGTAGTTTTAGATGGTTTGGTCACATCAATTACAGACCATCTGATGATCCAATTAAAAGGGTAAATGTTTTAGATTTGACTTATGTTAAGAAAGGCAGAGGTGGACCTTAAATGACTTGGACATATTGTATGAAAATGACCTTAATTTATTAGAACTATATGAAAATATGACACTAATAGGATGTAATGGATAAAAGGATGCATGTAGTCGCTCCCACTTAGTGGGATAAAGGTTTTGTTGTTGTTGTTGTTGTATATTTAGTTCTCTGATTTTTTTTACTTCTTGAAAGTAACTGTTGTTATAAGAACAAGAAAAAAAACAAAAAATTGACTTATTTATTGTGGAATGAGCACTTCTACTAATTGAATCCCCTGGATGTACTTGTCTGCATTCCTTATTAATACAATGTGATTGACAATTTGCCATAACCATTTTTGGATTTTTATTCTTTCAATCACTTTTTAACAGAGAATAGAGATGACAAACAATAAGAAACCTGTGAGCGAGGAAGTTATATTGAAGGCCTTTGGGTTTTTGACCGAGAGACTCCGTCATCCCGTAAGTGAGAAGAAGAAACTTGAAGTACTCGGCTGGCACCAAAGAAGAAACCTTCATATGAGGGTCATCAGGTAGGAAAGACGCGGGAGGGTGAAGGATGGTCGGTCAGCTCAAAGAGACCGAGAGCAGGGATGAAACTAGAGAGAACAAAACCCTTCAAGCAAGCAGTGCATATGAAACAAAGAGTCGAGGAGGTGATTGAGTCATCCAACTTATTGCCTCTTCGTGATATAGGGGGCAAAACCAACATCGCCCCCTGCTCTAAATCCGACGCTAGCGGCCACTTCATCTGTCAGCACAATAACAAGTGCAGATGGCAGCGACGACTGTTGACCTCACTTTTGTCAACTACTCATAGCCTCAAATATTTAAAACAAACTTGAAATAAATCACAATAAATTGAAGTCAAATATAAATAGCAAGAATCAATCTTAAAAATTGGACTGAAATGCAACATGATGAGGGAATATTCTACAATTATCATTTTTATACTTAAAAATTATTGTTATCTCTATTGATCATCATGGTGTTTGAAATATCATGCTATGAGCTACATTTGTTTCATTATGATTGTATGAATAGCATAGAATGAGTTCCGACCACTACCGAATGATTTTTAACTTGAAATTTTAAGTGACAAGCTTTCATGCATAAGAATTCAACCCACATAAAATTTTTCATCGGAGTGTCATTTTACAAAACAAAATTCTTCAATGCTTCAGAATCACCAAAATTGTTCAAATGAGTTCCTTTAGACTCTAATTGGACTTCGTTTTATAGTCCATTCAGCTCACGACGATTTTGATGATAATTAGGATAATTTGAACGATAATTGTAAATTTGCCCTCGAAACAAACTCAAATCAACTTTAAACTCATGATATAATCAAAGAGAGCTAAAAATATCAAAATTGACCAATTTGAAGCTCATCTGAATTTTCGTAAAATATCTCAAAGTTCTCTCTTCTGAGTAGGGTCCTAACTTTGACCCCAACTTCCGCGTCTTGGAAGCAACATTAGCCAAAACCAGCTTCACCTTTAAATTACTTGAATTTTTCTCTACCATGTGGGTCAAGGACTTCATTTTTTGTTGTTGTCATTACGCCCGCACACACTCATGCATGCAACCGCACACCCGTGCACGATCACTTGCCTTTGATCCTCAAACCAGAATGACTACACCAACTTTGGATGGGAGATGCCGCTGCCTAGCGGCGTGACCCCATCGTTAAACATCCTTCTCGTCCTCGACGACTAAAAGATGCTTCATTTCATTGTGGTGATCCATGAGAGCCCCATAGTTTATTCATGGCACCTCTCGCTAGCTTCTCTTCATTTGGTCGTCCATCTTCCTTTCAACCAACGGTGATCAAAGGATCGATCCGAGGGAACTCTAGATGTCGAACCTCTTCTCTAGAGCTCCTCCACTTATTTATGATAGACTCTCTCCAAACCATCCTGGACTACTGACTCTCCGCATCCTCTCCCTTGCTCAAATCCCCCGTTCTCCTTGGATTGTTTTAGCCTATCGATACATTACATATGTTAAAAAGCATAATATAAGTCACTCATGTCTTTATTTTGTTACAAAGCATGTATAAGTGTATGTAACTTCCATGTATTTTCTTATAATGTTTCATGTTAATTAAAATGGAAAAATAAAGGAATGATAAGGAGAATCTCTCACATCTAGGCTACACCTTGTGAAAAAAGAATAAAGGAATAAGTGTGTATGTGGCATTTGCTAGTTCACGCGATTTAAATGTAAAATAGAATAAAAATCAATTTTCAAAACCCTTTAAAACAATAAAAAAACAATATTTTAAAATTAAAACATTTAGTTAAAAACAACTTAAAAATGAGTTTTGGTTAAGAAAATCAGAGGTGACTTCTAAAACAATTTTAAATCTGTTAAATAAAACTTAAAAGTAATTTAAAAAAGGATTTTAAAATATTTTTAAAGCAATTTAAAAATCATTTCAATTTACTTAAATAATAATAATAATAATTTAAAATGAATTTAAAAAGAATTTAAAATATTTGAAACATTAAAAAAATGAAAATAAAAAAAATAATTAAGTATTTAAAACATTTAAAAATATTTTAAAATAATTTAACATTAAAATAATTTAGAATAATCCAATCCCAAACCCAACATATCTAACCCAAATCGAAACGTAACCCAAACACAAACCTAAACCTAAACCTAACCCTAACCCAAACACAAACATTAACCTAACCCAACCCCAAACCCAAACCTTTACCAAAACCAACCCAAACCCAAACCCAAACCAAACCCTAACCCAAACAGAAACACTAACCCAAACCCAAACCTAACTCAAAACCAAACCCAAACTTTAACCTAACAAAAACCAAGGCCAAATCCAAACCACACCCAAAGGAATGCTACAAATCTTCCCATATTTCTATCTTTTTTTCTTCCGAATTCCCTAAAAAAAAAGAGGCAGCAGTTCAAAAAATAAAATAAAATCTGCATTCATTCCGTTAATTGAAATTCCCATGAATTCCGCAGCTTTCTTTTGTGAATTCTGATCTGCCGGCTTTCTAAATTCCGGCATATGTAAATTCCTTTAAAAACAAGTGGATAAAAATAATTGCATTAGAATTACATTAAATCAACAAATTTTTTGGATAATCAACATTCGAATCGACGTCCTTTTTAACATGCAAAATCAAGCCAACTGAGCTGCGTTGTTCAACTTACTTCCGTAATGTTTATATATGTCATACTTTAACACAATGGCAGAAAGCAACGCATGCAAAAATTTATACAATAAGATTAAGTTATAATCTTACTCTAAACCATAACTTTAATATCTTATATCTCAGATCAGTTAATCGGGCGTCTTGTGAGTTGTAATTCCTCTCTGGTATGAGATTTGATTCCCCTCGAGTGTAGGAGGTGGTATTTGAATTATAAGTGCATGAGTGATGGTCGACGCTCTTATCATAGCCTCTGACCATTATATATATATATATATATATATGCATAATACATGCATGTGTATATGAATGAAAATATAAAGGCATCGATTCTAAATATTTGTGCCCATTGAAAATGGGCAGAAATAAGAGTTAACTGATACGGCATCAACAAATTCTCATCATCCGTCATGAATCTTAAAGCATGACACAAATCTCGAGTCAATCTTTTATGTAAGAAATATTCAAAATCTGATAAAGCGTCATCCAGAGGTCTGATTTCAACAAACTTACAGTCAACTACCCACCACAGATCAGACACTGTCAATCGCAATCGGCTATTTGTCGTTTCTAGCAACAAATTCATCTGCACGTCGACATTATAACTTGGGAAACCTAGTATCCCTTTCTCGCCTTTGGGATAAGCGATAATTACTTTAACCATCTTTTTATGGTGGAACTCTTCAACTGGGTCATATCCTGTGATTTTTGTTGTTGTTGTGAGATCTAGATATACCAGTTGATGTGGGTTATATATATATATATATATATATATATATCAAATAGGAGAACGATCGACGAAGCGAAAAATAGAACGAGAAAAATCACATCAGAAAAGAAAAACAAAACTGAACACACAGATTTACGTGGTTCGGTAAATTGCCTACGTCCACGGAGTTGTAGAAGATTTTACTACTTAAGAAAATTTACACCAGTCGATCTTCTCGACTTAAAAGACGAATCACTCACTCTTCGTTGCTCTCTCCCTTATTCTCTCTCTTTTCCTCTCTCTCTACACCGAGATACACCGAAAAAACTCTACATCGAGATACACCGAAGAAGACAAACTTACAAGAGAAATAAACCCAATTCACTTCTGTCACAAGCCACAAAGAAGAAATCTAGAGAGAACAATCTTCTTCTCCTTCCTTCTTCTTTCTTCACCGCAAGGAACTACCTCTTGCATTTTCCTTTCTTTGTCCCGAGGAAGCCCAAAAAAGAAACACCGTGATTTCTGTAACCACCAGATCTGAAGGAGAGCCTCTCCTTTTATCACGAAGAGAAGGAGGCGAAGGGATGCTTCGCTTCGCGAAATAGAGGAGGCGGGAGCGGTTTCTGGAGAAGAGACGCGACTCTTCGCAATCGGGAGCGGGATTGGGCCCCGATTCGAGAAAGGAGGCAGGAGTGGGAGCGGGTGCGGCTGGCGGGAGCATCGGTTCGCGGGAGATCGCGATTCGTGATTGGGGGAGAGGTCTCCAACGCCTAACAGTTTTTCTCTTTCCCAATTTTCTACGTAAAAACTTCTGATGTCATGCATAGTTGCTTTTCTTTTCTGAGCGTGCGCGAAGACGATAATCTACTACTGTACCGCCGCAAATTTTCCCGCACGTATAAGCTGCAATGAAAATAACAGTTAAAACCACCACAAAAGTCAACCAAGCTCTAATCTTCTCCAACGGTTTTAAAACCGCTGCTAAACATTTTTGCAGCGCTAACAGATATTTTGACTGCTTTGATAGTCTGTATAAAGAGCCGTGAAAATTTCTTTTTCTTAGTAGCGTTGAAAGTGCTTTTGCTGTGCCTTGGCAAATATACAACGGCCAATGCCCTCCTACTCAATCAAAGCCATAAGAACTTCTCAATCACCTAAATTCATCTCTACATTCAGCAAGAAGTAGATGACTTCTCTGTTACATCATTGCAGCCTGTATGGCCGGCGGTGATGAGAGATAAAGAGAGAGTTTTTGATAATTACAAAGACTTTGAATGAAATTACACGTGCGATTTACAAATAAAAACAAAGAAACCAAAACAGAACGAAAATAACTCTAAGAAAGTGGAGGTATTCTAAGAAAATATGCAGGACGAAAATTTGAGCATAATTTCATCATCAAAATTTATTGAGTTGATATTCCAAATTAAAAGAAAAAACACAAAAATAAGAAATTTGTGTAGGCTTCCACATTAAATTAAATGAATATTGAAATGTCTCAAAAATAAATTTCTCATGTAAAATGTATAATATTTAAAATATTATACATGCACCCAGCTTGAGTTCTAAATTTTAGCGAGGAGAAGCCAAGAGAATACAATTTAAATGAAGGGAAGTTTATTCAATAGGATTAAAGAGTCTGATTTATGCAGACGTTTGGTGACGGTGCGAAATAACACCACAGTTTTGTCTGTTTTAGTAAAATATGTTTTGACAATTTTTTCAAAAAACAGCTGCTGAAATCTATGTTTTACAACCAATTTTGGCTAGGTGCGGTGGCAGCTCTCTAGCTGTGGTACGACTTTTTCAAAAAAAAATAAAATAATAATAGCCACAACTTTTCGAATATCACACTAGTTTTCAGCAGTTTCAAAAAGACCCTTTTAATAAGTTGTAGCCGCCCCAAACATGACTCTAATACGAAGAGAGAGTTACAGAATTAATGTGTAAATTTAAACTAAATTATTATGCCTAGTTTTGAAAAGAGAAAACCATAGTTTGTGGTATTGCTTACTTAGAAAACTTGAATGGCATGCCTATGGCTCTTCATCTAGGCTTATTGAATATAACTAATCTATTTTACGTGGACTAGAAATAAGCTAGCTAGTTTACATGGGCATCTTTGGTATGGCTGACAATACACGACTACTAAAACCTTATCATAATACATTAAAAAATAAAATAATACTATAGAAGAGGCATGCAAATAAAACTATTATTATTATATTGTGAACAGACCAATCAATCAAGTTGATAAAGATGAGGATCTCATCCATTCAATTGCCTCAAGTTTCCTTCTTTGCTACGAAGTCCTTATTTGCTTAAGATTAGTTCCATTTTTATCTAATGAAATCTTTTGATAATGTCATATGACAAAATTACCAAGCCATGTCCAAACTAAGATATAAACTTTTGAAATTCGACTTAAAAAGAAAAATGAACTTGAATAATTCATTTATAAGCCAATATATAATATTTTTCTAATATTAGATTTATAAAAAAATTAAGGAACATAACATCAAAGGTAATTTCCTTATATGTTTATCAATGATTGATTAATATAGCTAAAATCTTCATTTGCATGATCTTATCAAAAGAATGAATATTCTTCTTGAAAGAGGGAACATATTATTCATNGTTTGTGGTATTGCTTACTTAGAAAACTTGAATGGCATGCCTATGGCTCTTCATCTAGGCTTATTGAATATACCTAATCTATTTTACGTGGACTAGAAATAAGCTACCTAGCTTACATGGGCATCTTTGGTATGGCTAACAATACACGACTACTAAATCCTTATCATAATACATAAAAAAATAAAATAATACTATAAAAGAGGCATGCAAATAAAACTATTATAATTATATTGTGAACAGACCTTAATCGATCCAGTTGATAAAGATGAGGATCTCATCCATTCAATTGCCTTATTTTCTTTCAAGTTTTCTTCTTTGCTACGAAGTCCTTATTTGCATAAGATTAGTTCCATTTTTATCTAATGAAATCTTTTAATGATATCATATGACAAAATTACCAAGCCATGTCCAAATTAAGATATAAACTTTTGAAAACTTGAATANATATATATATATATATAAAACTTTCAGTTAATAATAAACTGACAGTTTCAATAATCCAAGGAACGACTGTATTTTTGAAAGCATTTATTTTCATATGGCCATAACCTGTAGGTTTAGATTGAAAGCATAGCCATTGGTTAACAGTCAATTATCCTTCAGCTAAATAATCTACGGCTCAAGTCCATTAGTTTATGTCGAAAGCATGATCATTGGTTAGACGTCGAGTAAGAATCATTTAAATAACCGACAATCAAAAGTCGTTGGCTCAAGCCATAAGAAAAGAAAATTTTGGTTGCTCTTGGTAACATTTGTAGGTTTTGTAACCAACAAGATTTAGGTCGTCGATTTTTCCATACCCCTTTGCTTGAATTTTAGTTTTATGTCGGTCAAATATATAACTGACGGACCGTTGTTGTCAATTCAAAAAATGAAAATGGTAGTCCTTCGTTTGGCTGTCAGAAAAGTGTAGATAAGAAAATCAATAACCTTCTTTAATGAAATATGTATTTAGATTAATATGTCAAAAAAAAAAATGTATGTATACATCTATGGTGTACAAAAAAGAGACATCTATCTACAAGTATGGTAGAAAGCTTTCTATGGTCACCTACACGCATCAAAACAAAATAAACCATTAAGGGCACACTTGGCGCAAAAATGAGCGGCTCTATTACATTCCCGTGGCATATGAACAAATAAGACTTACCTAAAATTTAAAAGAAAAGCCACAACAGAAGCAACTTGTAGATGCATAATGTTGGCATTGTCATTCTCCACAACGAGGCCTTTAAGTTCAAACCTCCAAGGTTAGCATATCATTTTCACATCTATAATTGTAACATAATACATATTCAACTAGATATCACACAATCTAATTTACTTATCAAAACAGTTATTAAACCAAGACCAATTGACTGAACACACAAATTAAACATAGAAATGATTAAAATTCATCAAACCAAAGAATTAAATTATATGTACATAGAAATAACATATTCAGATGTCTCATAAGGGAGAAATAAATAAATATTGTCTTAATCCTCTTCCATCCCATTGTCATCCTCCTTGATGTCCTTCTCCATCAGTTGTTTCCCTCTCAAGTGTGTCTGACGTTGAAATGAATCTAATTTTGTTTCCAATTTAGACTTAATTTGAGCGAGCTGTGCAACAAGTCAAATTTCAATATCAGCATTGAATGTGACAACTTGTCTATGAACCTCATACTTCTAGGTGGTAGAAGTAGATGCGCTTAATGCACTCGAGGAGAAATGAGCATTGTACGTTTGTGCCTACATTCCTAATCCATAAAACATTACTTACTTCTTACCTCCACTAACCTCTTTCCAAAGCTTATAGTCGATCTGATCATGACTTGGGATTGTAAGTTCTCTTGTGCACTGATTTCAGTTTTCCTTCAGTTGTTGAAAGTTTTTCTACCAAATAATAATAATAAAAGAAAAAAAAAAGAAAAATTAAATTCAAGAATAATTTGAATTGTATAATAATTACTCTTGTCACTTAAATCTATCACCTGGGGTTTGTTGTCAATCCATGTGTGGCCCGACCACCACTTATGAGTACACACATGTGTGGGCTCTCATCTAAACTCTGTTATATGTTAAGGTAAGGAAAAAAAAAAAGTAAATATTTATTTTATAGTAAGATTTAAAGCACAAATTAACTCTTACCAACATCCTCTTATATTCTGTATGTGGGAAAGCCCCACCAATATGCTTTGAGGTGTACATGTCTCACAATCAGAATGTTGATTATCTTTGGTATGCTAACTCTTCTTCTGATAATTCAAAATATCCTAGGATTTGAGTAATGCATTAAACACATCCTCCCTAATCCAAATAGGGTGTTGATGTGTCTTAATTATCATCCTGAACATGTCGCAATGATAACCTCTTCTTTATGTTTGAAGCTCCCCCTAATGTATGCATCATGCTCGGGGCATCATGATAACTGTTTCTAGAAAATAAATTTAAATTAGATTGATAAAATTATATAAATAACTTAAGAGTAATGCCTAGGTATACCCCAAACTCTCTAAACCACATGTCCCGAACTGCTATCGAGATCTCTTTCCATGATAGGTATGGAGCATCATACTTGCTCTATATGATATCCCTAATAGCACGAACAACCTACATAGAGAGATAAAATTTGAAAGGGGCTTTTGCACACATAGCACATTAAAGTTTCATATTTCTCTATCTCACACCTGAAATTTCATAACTACAAACATATTTACACCTATCAAAATACTACATATTTATTACAATAGATCTACATAAAATAATAATGCGGAAGCAAAATAAAAAAAAAAACAACTATTATAACTATTAATCACATGACTTAATTAAGTTAATAAAAACATAAAACGATCAAGCTAAGTTTAAAAAAAGATAAGCATTTGAAATTATATTTTCATACAATATAATCTTATATTATTCATTTCTAAGCGCACACATAGCATTTTATACACTAAATTCATAATAAATTTTTAAAAAAAGCAACATTATGGTTGGCATCTTCATGTGGCCGATGGAGATGAATTTTTATGGTTGAAATATCAATATACATGAATTTTTTTTCAAGAGGAATAAACTTAGGCCCTGTTTGAGGCAGTTGAAGCTTATTGGATAATCTGCTGATAAGCTGATTAAAAATAATCTGCTGATAAACTAGGTGCGGTGGCTATTACAAATTTTTATTTTTTTTGAAAAGTTCGACTGTTGTCAGAAAGCTGTCACCGCACTTATCTAGGTGCGGTGTGAAAACACTGCTTTCTGCGTTTTCAAAACACATAAGCTGTCAAAACGCAGTTCACCCAAACATACAAGGTGAGTTTTCAAAACACCACCACACCAAATAAAATGCCCCAAATGGACCCTTAATCCCTTCTTCTTCAAGGAAAGATTAATATAATCTTCAAACAAGTTTACAGAATTTTAAGAGCCATTTTCCTTTTTTTTATAATGTATAAACCATGAATATAAATGACCCCATTAAATTTCCATTAATTTAAGCTTGACTCTTTCTTTCTCTGTATATGTACCCAAACAGACAAGTTGAGTTTTCAAAACACCACCACACCAAAAAAGATACCCAAAATTGACCCTTAATCCCTTCTTCTTCAAGGAAAGATTAATATAATCTTCACACAAGTTTACAGAATTTTAAGAGCCATTTTCTTTTCTTTTCTTTTTTTTATATGTATAAACCATGAATATAAATGACCCCATGAAATTTCCATTAATTTAAGCTTGACTCTTTCTTTCTCTGTATATGTACCTCGATTTAAAATGAATAAAAAAATGATAGAAGCAATCATTATTCCCAAGACGTGATACCCATCATAAATTCCAACCTTACTTGATCACAATCACACTTTCTAACTCTTACACAAATATGTAAACACACCATCACTTCCATACAAATTCTACAGCTCCTAAGTATCTAGTGTCTTCCTCTGCCGTAAATTCACAAGATTGTGATCAAATTCTTCAAGCCAACCGTCAGCAAACCTCAAAACCACTGTATGTCAATGGGGAGCACCGGAGCGCTCAAGGGTTAGCGTTGGGGCATTGAAATTGGGCACGACGGTGCTGGGTTCAAGCATCATGTTTCATGACTTCTATTCTTCAAACTAAAGCTTTAGGCGTGACAACACAACTTTTGTGGGCGCTTGGCATCTGGTGCTATAATGTCATGATCTTGGGATTTTGGCTAAAAATTCATACTTTTAGCATTGTGCGCCTTGGATATGACATTGTGATGCTTATCTTTTGGCATCGAGGCGCCTGCTTTAGGCACGCAGGCACTCATTATTTTTTTCAAGTGCTATTGCATAAAAACACCGAAATTATCTAAGAAAAATATAAAAATGATTAAAAAATATAATAAAAATAATAATACCACATCACATTTTTCACATATCAAAATACTACGTATTTATTACAATACATTAAAATAAAATAATAATATGGATGCAACAATAAAAAAACTATTATATCTATGCTTATCACATTACTTAATTAAGTTGACAAAAAACATAAAACTAACAACTTGTTCAAAAAAAAAAAAAGCATTTGCCATTGCACATTATTCATTTTCAAGCACAAACTTAACATTTTATACACTAAAATCATAATAAATTCAAAGAAAGCAACATTAAGGTTGGCTTTTTAAGTGGCTGAGGGAGATGAATTTTTATGGTTAGACATATTAATATGCTTCCACATTTGTCAAGGCAAATGAATTTAGTCCCTTCTTTTTCAAGGAGGGATTGACATAATCCTCACAAATATATTGAATTTTGAGAGCCACTTATTTTGTTTTTTAATTTAATGTGTGAACCATGAATATAAAGGGTCCCAAAAAATTCCAATGCATGTAATTATGATTACTTTTTTTTGGAAGAACAAAGCTACACCCAACTTTATTACAAAAGGAAAAAGAGAAATGACTCAACTCAACACATAATACCAAAACTAGAAAGAACGACCCAAATAACAAAAAACACTGGTCTTCACAAAGATAGTTACAACAAACTGAACCACAAATAATTGAAATAAAAACTAGCAAAACCATTAAAACAGAACAACTCCAAATAGCAAGAACATCTAACGATAACTTCAAATAGGCTGACAAATCGACATGGTCACCAAAAAGATATCTACAATCCTAATCTTTAATCATCAAAAAATTAATTACATCTTTTCAGGAACAACAACCAGATATTCTCCAATTAGTAGCGTATCAAAAAAAANAGAGCCACTTATTTTGTTTTTTAGTTTAATGTGTGAACCATGAATATAAAGGGTCCCAAAAAATTCCTATGCTTGTAATTATGATTACTTTTTTTTGGAAGAACAGAGCTACACCCAACTTTATTACAAAAGAAAAAAGAGAAATAACTCAACTCAACACACAATAACCAAAACTAGAAAGAACGACCCAAATAACAAAAAACACCAGCCTTCACAAAGATAGTTACAACAAACCGAACTACAACTAATCAAAATAACAACTAGCAAAACCATCAAAACATAATAACTCCAAATTGCAACAACACCTAACAATAACTTCAAAAGATATCCACGATCTTAATCTTTAATCAATCAAAAAATTAATTACATCTTCTCAGGAACAACAACCAGATGTTCTCCAATCACTAGCATGTCAAAAAAAAATCTTGAGCTAAATCTCTAAGGCANTAAAAAAAACAAAAAAAAAAAAAAAAAAAAAAACTCAAAAGCAACAAAAATAAAGAAAAAACATAAAACCAACATAAAAAGCAAAAATCAAAACAACAAGTACTTTGCCACAACCAAACAGTCAACTACCAACAAAAACTACCCACTAAAAACAAAAAAAAAAAGTATAAAAACCCCAAACAAACCTAAATCCAAAACCCAAATAATCCATCAAAATTCAACGAAATTATAGAATGAAACAAACAATAATTCTCTCAGCCTACCAATGCAATGACATCCAAAAGAACACCAAATCTTACAATCATAGTAAGACTTAAAACACTGAACCTCAATTACCCAATAAGAGATAAACAGAGAAAAATTGCCATACCAAATCTTAAATATATGTTTAAACTACATTAAATCGTTTAAATAAAATTCCAATCAAATTTAATGAAGAGGAAAAAAAAAGATGAAAAACTAGAATAAAATAACGATTAACACTCTAAGTTAGGATATGACATATCACAGCTCAACCAAAAAATAGCCTTAAGAACAAAGAACCAAAAGTATTAACCATATAACCAATAAAATATCCACTTCAGAAAATAAGAGATAAAACAACACCTCTTAAAAACAACAATCAAGATAAAGAAATACCAACACTCACAAACAACCGATAGTCAAAAGAAAGAACATAGGCTAAAAAGAGACCTCAAAAAGACAAAATCCAAAAAAAAAAACACCAAAGCTAGCGTAGAAACAAAAAGGAAAAAATATACGAAATAGTAAGGCTGCTCTCAAACAATCATAACAAAATAAGTATTGGTTCAAAAAACCAACACAGAGAAGTAAAACAACAGGGAACAAAAAGACGAACTCCCAAACCTAGATAAAGCAACAACTCCTAAAATCAACAAACATAACGAAGAAAACCAACACTCACAAGCAACCTAAGCTCAAAAGAAAGAGCAAAGGCCAAAAAGGGACATTCATGCCAAAGTGTTATAAATATACTTATGAAAATGAAAAATCAAATAAAAATTCATAAATTTAAGCTTGGCTCTTCCTTTTCCTATATATGTACTTGATTTAGGACTCTTTGGCTTTCGGGTCCAACTAAGAGTAGTTAGAACCATACTTAGATATTCACAAGTCTAACACCTAAATTTTGATATCTACATTTATAACACTTTGGTATCATGAATCTATGCATGAAAATGATGTAATTCACTTTTTAAAAAATANAGAGCCACTTATTTTGTTTTTTAGTTTAATGTGTGAACCATGAATATAAAGGGTCCCAAAAAATTCCTATGCATGTAATTATGATTACTTTTTTTTTTGGAAGAACAGAGTTACACCCAACTTTATTACAAAAGGAAAAAGAGAAATAACTCAACTCAACACATAATAACCAAAACTAGAAAGAACGACCCAAATAACAAAAAACACCAGCCTTCACAAAGATAGTTACAACAAACCGAGTGACAAATAATCAAAATAACTACTAGCAAAACCATCAAAACATAATAACTCCAAATAGCAACAACACCTAATAATAACTTCAAATAGGTTGACAAATCGACATGATCACCAAAAAGATATCCACGATCTTAATCTTTAATCAATCAAAAAATTAATTACATTTTCTCAAGAACAACAACTAGATATTTTCCAATCAGTAGCGTATCAAACAAAAACCTTGAGCTAAATCTCTAAGGGAAACACCGACATCTGCTCACAATGACATCTAGATAACCTACAAAACCAAAATAAATAAATAAGAGCTCCAAAAACCAACAATCAAAACAGAAAGGGACAAAAACTTAAAAAGAACAAAAAAAAAAAAACACAAAAGCAACAAAAATAAAGAAAAAACATAAAACCAACATAAAAAGCAAGAATCAAAACAGCAAGCACTATGCCACAACAAAACAGTCAACTACCAACAAAAACTACCTAACAACAAAAATAAAAAGTATAAAGACCCCAACGAAACCTAAATCCAAAACCCAGATAATCTATCAAAATTCAATGAAATTATAGAATGAAACAAATNATGCCACAACAAAACAGTCAACTACCAACAAAAACTACCTAACAACAAAAATAAAAAGTATAAAGACCCCAATAAAACCTAAATCCAAAACCCAGATAATCTATCAAAATTCAATGAAATTATAGAATGAAACAAACAATAATTCTCTCAGCCTACCAATGCAAAGGCAGCCAAAAGAACAACAAATCTTACGAACATAGTAAGACTTAAAACACTGAACCTCAATAACCCAACAAGAGATAAAAAGATAAAAATTGCCAGCCAAGTCTCAAATATATGTTTAAACTACATTAAATTGTTTAAATAAAATTCCATTCAAATTTAATGATAAAAAAAAAAGATGAAAAATCAGAATAAAATAACGATTAACACTCTAAGTTAGGATATAACACATCACAACTCAACCAAAAATAGCCTTAAGAACAAAGAACCAAAAGTATTAACCATATAACCAATAAAATATCCAATTCTGAAAATAAGAGATAAAACAACACCTCTTAAAAACAACAATCAAGATAAAGAAATACCAACACTCACAAACAACCAATAGTCAAAAGAAAGAGCATAGGCTAAAAAGAGACATCAAAAAGACAAAATCCAAAAAAAAACACCAAAGCTACACTACACAAGTGTAGAAACAAAAAGAAAAAAAATATACGAAATAGTAAGGCTGCTCTCAAACAACCATAACAAAATAAGTATTGGTTCAAAAAACCAACACAAAGAAGTAAAACAACAGGGACCAAAAAGACGAACTCCCAAACCTAGATAAAGCAACAACTCTTAAAAACAACAAACATAGCGAAGAAAAACCAACACTCACAAGCAACCTAAGCTCAAAAGAAAGAGCAAAGGCCAAAAAGAGACATTCATGCCAAAGTGTTATAAATATACTTACGAAAATGAAAAATCAAATAAAAATTCATAAATTTAAGCTTGGCTCTTCCTTTTNATATATATATATATGAAACTTTGAATGTTTGATATATAAATATATTATAATTGTGCGGTAGGCATATAAACGACCCAAAATATTTTAGAAATGTTATAATGAGCGGAGAAATTTTGTCAAGTAATGTTAAGGCAGACTTACACAATACTAAAAACTTTTGATACTATTTACATTTAAAACACTTAAAACATTACATGCGCTCGATAATCCCTATAACTTTACCATTCTCTACGGTCATCGATTCAGGCAAAACTGTCGTTGGTGACGAATGGGAGAAGAGGAAGAAAAAATATTACGTGCATGCAAACACGTATACGTCTAAGATGCAAATCGGTGCAAGAAAAAATAACATTCAATATATCACATTCATTCTTCATACACAATAGTTGCAATAAGAAGAAAATGTCTTTGTGTGAGTGATAGGGTCTGCCCTCCCACCAACCCCTTCCCTTTCATTTGACATAAGAAAATACACCAAAAAAGAAAAAAGAAAGAATAAAATAAAATAAAATAAAAAAACTAACCACCACATGAATGCCGGTAAGACAGTCAACCCGCCCACCAGTCCCATGCGAAAATGGGGTTCAACCACTTATATTACCACACCTCTTTAAAATCTTAGTACGGCGCTAACCGGCACTATCTTCAAAGAGCAGAGGAGAATCAAGAAATAATCGGAGTCGTAATAGGTAGGTCATGGGTGGGTCCTCCCACCCACCAACCCCTTCTCTTTCATTTGGATTAAACTAACCCAATATTTGACCTCCATTCGTTTAAGCCGCCCATTTATTCTTCAGAATTTCCTCCAAATTTAAATTTCTTATAAAAATCATAAATATTTCATATTTCTAACCTAAATCCGGTCCCACAGATGCAAATAAAATTAACTTTGAATAAATTTTTCTTATAGATTTGACGAGGAGAACAAGACAAATATGGACCAAGTTTTTATTTTATTTTATTTTATTTATTTTTATAAATATGGACCAAATTAACTATATTTGTTTTATTAGGGCTTGATAGATAAATAATATGGATATTTAAGAAATCAATTAATAATATTCTAAGGGTTCTTTTGGCTGCTTGAGTAATACAAGCCACATATCTACTATACAAATGCATACCCAAGATAATATCAAACTCAGTCAATTGTAATGCAGTTAACTCAAACACCAATTTTCCATTCAAAATCTCTCTGTCATGGATACGAACTTCACTAGCCATTGAATAATACCCGTTAGGTTAAAGAACTGAATAATATGAAGCATAAACAAGAGAAATAATGGTTAAGAAAGCAAAAATTTCTCAGAAATAAAATAATGGGCGGTTTATGAACGAAATAAAATTCTATAAGGCTATGTAGAAATAGAAGTTGTGCCTGTCAAAAAATTGAATCCATCCTTAGCCTCCTGCTAAGTCAAACTGTAAACTCTAGGCTAAACTGCAACAATAGTAATATGAGTAACATATTGTCTTAATTTGACTCTACTCTCTCTAGTCTGCCTTCTAGAGAACTCCCTCCACCCCTGCTGGATGATCTTTCACTGAAAGTTCTTGATGGGACAATCATCTGATGTCGATCAACCTTCTAGTCTACTTGAGTATCAGATTCACTCATCGATGCTTTCTTAGGATACTTTGCTACACCTAAAAAATTGCTCAAAGAATAAATAACATTGTTTTGTAATGTATGTTTCCACATGAAGTACAAACTAGAGCACTACTCATCAAGATAGATGAACCATTGCCTCTACAAGCTATAGAACCTCTCCCAGAGTCATACGACCCAAATCAACTCTTCTTCCCACTACCACCACTTCTAAAAGACTCCCCTCCAAATCTTTTCTGGTTCACATTCATATGTTGTTGAATAGATATTAGATCATTTTTTATCAGTCTTACCCTCTCCACTAACTTAGAGAAACTTTGATCTTGTATGGAATAAGTCGATGCTTTAAGTTATCATTGAGCCCTTTAAAAAATGTACAACACTTCTCCTCTGTAGTACTAAGTAAATGTGGAACATATCTTGCTAATGCAGTAAACTTAGCCTTATGTTTTATTACCGTCATATTCCCTTGAACCCATCTCAGAAAGCATTCTTCATATGTTGTTTGCCTGATGGAGGTACAAATCAATCTTTAAATGTATCAGTAAATTGCTTCTAAGTAATCTCAACATTCATATGGCCTTGAAACTTATTTTTTTACTAGCATAACAACTAGCACTCAGCTTCACCATCAAGTAAAAACACTACCGGAGATACATGTTATAAAAGGATTTCTCTAGTCTCAATTGCTAATCCTTGGCTACTTGAGCTTCTACTGCTCCCTTCAAACGAGGCGACTTCAATCTCAAGAATAACTATAAATATTAGTTTCCATTCTTTACTCTCAAAGTAGACATTCTGCTTTCAGCATCACCCATTAATTGAGCCACCAAACTAGAAAATTAACTCATTGAACCTGACGGAAGAGCTCCTACTGTACTTTGTACTGCCTCAACCTGATTGGAACTCGATTCAATTATCACACCCTGATTTTGGGGATCCATACTAACCCAATACTTACCCTTGACAAGCACATGCAATAAGTTAATATAACTTATATAAAAGAAATGATAGAAAAGAAAATTAATCTTAAACTACTCAAAACTCTCACACTCATCTACTAATCAATCCCATGACTCTGGTTATAAATTAATTCCTTCAAAACTAACTTTAATACTAATATTTCTGTCACAACTCAACTTGATGCAACTTGTAGTATTGAGGCAGGTCACCTCCTATCGAGGTCATAACATATGAATTATCACTCGAGATCTATTTGGAAAAAATATTATTTACTTATTTTTCTTCAGTCTGTCATAAATATAGAGCCACTAATATCATTAACAAACTATAGACAAACACACACACACACACACACACACACATAAATATAGAGCCACTAAGCCTACACATAAAAATATCCAAAATTTATATAGACACACACACACACATATAATTCTAGATTTTGGTATTTTTTGATAATGAAGTTAACCTCACCAATAAATAAAAAGACAACATCACCAATAAATAAAAAGACAACAGATACACCATCAAAAAATTTTCATCATCCGACATGGATCTAGATGCGTTGTATGAATCTCTAAGCAATTTTTTGAGAAAAGAATGTGCAAGTATTAATTATAAATCATTAGGAACTCTAATTTCAACAAATTTATAGCGAAACTGATCGGTTCGATAAGATAAACATAATGACACCAACATTAACCTAAACTCAGTCAAATATAGCATAGATCAACCCGTAAAATCATTTTTAGAAGCTTGTGGTGCTCAATTAGAAGACCACCTAATTCTAAATGTGAGAAGTTTATGGTCAAATCAAGCTTCTTGACAAGATGAATCCAACGAGCCCAAGTTCACTTAATTTTGATCTCGTTTATGCACTTAAATTCCCACAAAAATACCATCTAATCAAGTGAACTCTTCGAGCTGTTTGATGAAGTGGCAAGTTTTCTTTCTTATTTGCTTGTGGGTCTCTCTCATAAGAGAGGACCTGAAACGATATCTAAGCCTAAAGCACCGTAAGAAGGAGTTGAAACTCAGTCGTTTTTGTACCAAAGATCCGACGAATGCTTCATGCTATTGCAACCGCATAGCACAGTCGATAACCTCTCGCCAGACACTGTTAGCCACCATCGACTGTCACCTGCTCCTTGCAATGAAGCTCTTTATTGAATCACAATATGCGATGTAGAATTTCAATGTAAGTTACAAAGTAATGAAGCACAAGACCATGTAACAACACACCCAGGTAAAATGTAACTCCCTACCATGGCCTATGTGATCAACTACGATCTACGTGGCTGACAGTTCATGCTGCTCTCGACTCCGACAACTATGGCTTGCGGACATCATTGCAACTCACTACTATGATCTATGTCGTCCATAGCCTGGGCAAATCTCAACTCCCGCCTCTATGACTTATGGATGTTATCACAGTTGTGCAACTCTTAATTTCAGCCTCTGCGGCCTACGGACATTGGCACAACTCATGTACTGCCTCTACGACATACAAACATTATCACAACCCATGTAATTCTCAACTCTAGTCAGTGTGGCATATGAATGTTTTCACAATTAGTGTAACTCTCAACTTTGGCCTCTGCAACTAATATACATTATCACAGTTTATACATCTCTCAAATCTAGCTCATGTGGCCTACAAAGATGTTATCAAAGCTAGTGCAGCTCTCAACTTCAGTCTCTGCGGCCTATGAACGCTATTATAACCCGTGTTGCTCTCCTTTTTGGCATATATGACCACCAAATGTTATCATAAATCCTGCAGTTCTCAACACCACCCTCTGCACTTATGAACATTGTCACAAGTCCTTGTTACGACATATATGATTAAATACAACTTATGGAACCCACAACTCATACAACTCCCAACATCGTCCTCAATAGCCGACAAATGTTATCACAACTCACAACTACAATCTATGTGACCAATTATGTCATATGTGACTCACACATAGCTTGTTGATACAATCTCATGGCCAATCGACGTTCTTGAAGCAATCTTCTACGACCAACATGACCAACTACTACCACGACTTGCAACTATGACCTCCATGACAAGTTATCGCTATAGCCATCATCTATAACATTCATGGAAGAATACTGCCTTCATGACCATCGACCACGACATTTGTAGCCCGTTATAACAATTATTGATAAGCTGTCATTGCATATCAACTTTGTGATTCTATCTTCTATAATTCAGAAGAAGAGTGGGCTCATGTACTCAAAATTACCTAATATACTGTTTTAACTAGACTAAACCCCAGGATTTTTTTCCTTTTTCCAAGATTTTTCATGTAAAATTCAAGGAATATCCTTTTGATTATTATTATGCTTTTATCTTTGTGTGTCGAACCTTCGTACAATATTAAGACGCTAAATTATTACACTACCGTCAGAGACCTTCCGACATGCATCAACAATCATAAACTAATTTTTATCAATTCTCTTGTAACTTCTCGTCGACAAAGAGATTATTGTAAGGGTTTAAAAAATTTAATTCAACCTCTTTTATTATTTTGTTTTAAGTGAATAAAGCTTAAAAGTAATTAATTTATATTGAAGCAAGAAATTCATAACTCTTTTATTTATAATCTTATTTAAGTAATATCAGGTAATTAGATACTAAGCTTAATATTATTGAATTATTTATCTATTTAAATTAGTAAAATTATTTATTAATATAAAAAAATTGACAAAGCATTTAAAATTTTAACTTATTTCTTAATCTATATAAGTACTTATTTGACTATTTAAGGAAATTTAATTGCATGAAAAATTTGATCATAATATGCATGGTTCAAACATATGATTTTAATAAATTACATTCTCAGCAATCATGCAGCATATAACTGCATATAAATGAGCCTAAATTTGATNACTATGAAAATTATGGGGTCAGTTTGACTTCATCTTTTTCAAAACTAAATTTTTTTAAAAACTTCCGAAGCGGGCAACGGGATTTCAATTCCGATGACCGACAGCTTCTTACGGGCAAACTCCACGCCAAAAATAGTGCCGACACATACTGGAATATCATGTATAATATCTAACACAATGTCAGTAAACGAAATTATAACTGTAGTTGGCATATGCTGAGTAACAACAAAAAATAATATTATATTATAAGTGTAAAAAGCATGAAAATCAAAATTCATTTATTTCTTTGAATTAATTTAATATTTTTCCTCCGCCCTTTATACCTACATTTGTTCATATTTTCTGTATGCCTCTTATAACTCCACTTCCGGTTACGCCTTCACTTGTTCACAATTATTTTAGGCGTATCAAACACACATATGAATAATTTGTTAGGTAAAAAAACCTTATAACTCTATTTGATTGCACATAACATGCATACACCCCACCATAACCACATGCACTTCCCCTTTTTATTATCATTTGACATATATTTTTGATACAGAAGCATATAAATACTACAAATTTTGATATATTGAATATCACAACATGCTGTAGGAAGTGTTACAAACTAGTAGACACAATTAATAATATAACTGACGGGAAGTAAATTTGCATATATCGACAATCGTAATTTGTAAAACTATTTATATGAAACATCCAACATATTATTTCAAGCATTTCTTATTCTACAATAAATTGTATTAGGTTTAACATACATGCCAACATATGCAAAATATTATATAACACAAAAGACCCAATAAAAATAAATTATTTTTCGTTCAATTTGTTCAACACAATCTAATATACAACATATAAAATACTGCGCATTGAAAAGTAAGGAAATCTCCATAAATTTGTATTTGTATGAAATTTTGACAAATAAAATATCAAAATTTTACTAAAAAAACGAAGTTGTAATCTAAAGTAAGTTAACAGTAGCATACCAAGATCCAAACAATTTCCCCAACTAGCACGACGAACAAAATTGGCTCTACATTTCTCAAATCGAACTTTCTCTCTCTAAGCTTCCTACACTTCTCTCTCTAAAATTTCTCTGTTAGAGAATGGAAAAATGAAAAAAAACTTAGAAAAGGGATCTAGATAATGCAATAGATATTTATAATAAAATTTTCTAATTTTTTTTTATAAAGGACATAAAAGTAATTTATTGATTGTTGAATTTGTTAAATACATATTTTATAGAAGCATCTTATATCATGAATATATGACTTCAAAAATTATGAAAAAATAATTAATAAGTAGAAAATATGTCTCGGGTACACTGGTAAAAACAGTGTTCAAAACAGACACTAGATAGCTTCAGAAACCCTACATATATAAAGATGTATCAAATCTTTAAGGAAGACAAATCTAACAAGAAACATTTTAATTTTTTATTTATGAAGCTATTAAAAATAGATAAAATATGCTCAAAATATAATCAAATATGGTCTACAATTTGGTAAATACATTTTATAAATCAAGCATGAAGCAAAATTAATAAAGAACGACGAATAAATTGAGTATCAAATTAACTCCAAAAACTTCTAGAAAATCAACAACATAAAATAAACATGCAGGACTTACCAGATCTCAAAAATAGGTCTCAACAATACACTAATATATTACATTAGCAATTGCTAAACTCATCCTCTGCCTGATGACCTAGTTTTATTTAATCGGCAGAAACTCCCTCGTCAAGAATTGAGAGCTGATGACTGCATTGATACATCGAACTGATATTTTTAAACCAAACAAATCAATCTCATCGACTATCTTCAGAAATTCAACCGATCGGAGCTGCCTAAAGGATCAATCGGCTGATGATCCCTATCTAGTTGGTTGACCGAAAATGCTGATCGGTTCACTTCGTCAGTCCTGCCGACCGAGCTGAAGAGTAGCGAGGCCTTGACCCACAAAAGATTAATTCTAATAATTATCTGTAAAATTCTATTTAAATAGGGGCAAAATGTAACATCGATTCTATTACCCTCTTTGTCTATAAATAAGTAAGCATTTCATGAATAAAATGCTACACAATTCCCTCAGTTTAATTTTCTTCAGTGCAATCATCTTTCACTCGCTCTCCCTTTCTCTCTTCCTCATGACTGATGATCTATTTCTTGGGTGTGATTCATAAGACAATATAAGATTCAACACACCCACACACAGATATATATATATATATATATAGACACACACACACACACACACACATATATAATTCTAGATTTTTGTATTTTTTGATAATGAAGTTAACCTCACCAATAAATAAAAAGACAACAGATACACCATCAAAAATATTTCATCATCCGACATGGATCTAGATGCGTGGTCCGAATCTCTAAGCAATTTTTTTGAGAAAAGAATGTGCAAGCTTTAATTATAAATCATTAGGAACTCTAATTTCAACAAACTTATAGTGAAACTGATCGGTTCGATAAGATAAACATAATGACACCAACATTAACCTAAACCGAGTCAAATCTAGCATAGGTCAACCCGTAAAATCATTTTTAGAAGCTTGTGGTGCACAATTAGAAGACCACCTAATTCTAAATGTGAGAAGTTTATGGTCAAATCGAGTTTCTTGACAAGATGAATCCAACGAGCCTAAGTTCACTTAATTTTGATCTCGTTTATGCACTTAAATTCCCACAAAAATACCATTTAATCAAGGGAACTCTCCGAGCTGTTCGACGAAGTGGTCAGTTTTCTTTCTTATTTGCATGTAGGTCTCTCTCATATTCTGTAAGTACAACCTTACCCCTTTCTTAACAGAGGACCTGAAACGATATCTAAGCCTAAAGCACCGTAAGAAGGAGTTGAAGCTCAGTCGTTTTTGTACCAAAGATCCGACGAATGCTTCCTGCTACTGCAGCCTCATAACACAGTCGATAACCTCTCGCCAGACACTGTTAGCCACCATCGACTGTCACCTACTCCTTGCAATGAAGCTCTTTATTGAATCACAATATGCGATGTAGAATTTCGATGTAAGTTACAAAGTAACGAAGCACAAGACCATGTAACAACACAACCATGTACAATGTAACTCCCTACCATAGCCTATGTGACCAACTACGATCTACGTGGCTGACAGTTCATGCTGCTCTCGACTCCGACAACTATGGCCAGCGGACATCATTGCAACTCACTACTATATTCTATGTCGTCCACAGCCTGTGCAAATCTCAACTCCCGCCTCTATGACTTATGGATGTTATCACAGTTGTGCAACTCTTAATTTCAGCCTATGCGGCCTACGAACGTTGGCACAACTCATGTACTGCCTCTACGACATACAAACAATATCACAACCCATGCAATTCTCAACTCTAGTGTGTGTGACCTATGAATGTTTTCACAATTAGTGTAACTCTCAACTTTGGCCTCTGCAACTAATATACATTATCACAGCTTATACATCTCTCAAATTTAGCTCATGTGGCCTACAAAGATGTTATCAAAGCTAGTGCAGCTCTCAACTTCAGCCTCTACGGCCTATGAACGCTATTACAACTTGTGTTGCTCTCCATTTTGGCCTCTATGACCACCAAATGTTACCACAGCTCCTGCAGTTCTCAACACCACCCTCTGACACTTATGAACATTATCACAGCTCCTTGTTAGGACATATATGATTAAATACAACTTATGGGACCCATAACTCATACAAGTCCCAACATCGTCCTTAATAGCCGACAAATGTTATCACAACTCACCACTACGATCTATGTGACAAATTATATCATATGTGAGTCACACATAGCTTCTTGATACAATCTCATGGCCAATTGACGTTCTTGAAGCAATCTTCTACGACCAACATGACCAACTACTACCACGACTTGCAACTATGACCTCCATGATAAGTTATTGCTATAGCCATCATCTATAACATTCATGGCAGGATACTGCCTTCATGACCATCGACCACAACATTTGCAGCCCGTTATAGCGATTATTGATAAGCTGTCATTGCATATCAACTTTGTGATTCTATCTTCTATAATTCAGAAGAAGAGTGAACTCATGTAATCAAAATTACCTAGTAGACTATTTTAACTAGAGTAGACCCTATGATTTTTTCCTTTTTCCAAAATTTTTCATGTAAAAGTCAAGGGATCACCTTTTGCTTATTATTATGCCTTTTATCTTTGTGTGTCGAACCTTCGTACAATATTAAGATGCTAAATTATTACACCACCTTCACAGACTTTCCGACATGCATCAACAATCATAAACAAATTTTTAGCATTTCTCTTGTAACTTCTCGTCGACATTACTACATCAAAGAAAATTTTTATAAGCTTAAAGAGATTATTGCTAAACCCTAAAATTTAATACAACCTCTTTTATTATTTTGTTTTAACTGAATAAAGCTTAAAAGTAATTAATTTATATGAAAGCAAGAAATTCATAACTCTTTTATTTATAATCTTATTTAAGTAATATCAGGTAATTAGATACTAAGCTTAATATTATTGAATTATTTATTTATTTAAATTAGTAAAATTATTTATTAATATAAAAAATTGACAAAGCATTTAAAATTTTAACTTATCTATTGATCTATATTAGTACTTATTTGACTATTTTAGGAAAATCAATTGCATGAAAAATTTGATTATAATATGCATGATTCAAACATATGATTTTAATAAATTACATTCTCAACAATTATGCAGCATATAACTGCATATAAATGAGCTTAAATTTGATCTAAACATAAGCAGACCAAATTTAATGCGATTAATGTTACATACACACCGATGACAACTTTAAAAGTGTTTATAAATTAAAAAAATTCCTCCATACTTTTCTCCCCACCAGTTCCAGTTCCAGTTCCAGTTCCGATGGCTACACCTCACTAACCCTTTTAGGGTTTCTTTTTCATGGAGCGCAGAAGTTTGGTGGAGCGATTTTTTTTGTGTNCGCTCTTCCGATATATATATATATAATTCAAGATTTTGGTATTTTTTGATAATGAAGTTAACCTCACCAATAAATAAAAAGACAACATATACACCATAAAAAAAAAGTCATCATCGACATGGATCTAGATGCGTGGTATGAATCTCTAAGCAATTTTTTTGAGAAAAGAATGTGCAAGCTTTAATTATAAATCTTAGGAACTCTAATTTCAACAAACTTATAGTGAAACTGATCGGTTCTATAAAATAAACATAGTGACACCAACATCAGCGTAAACCGAGTCAAATCTAGCATAGATCAACCCATAAAATCATTTTTAGAAGCTTGTGCCGCTCAATTAGAAGACCAACTAAATTCTAAATGTGAGATGTTTATGGTCAAATCGAGCTTCTTGAGAAGATGAATCCAATGAGTCCAAGTTCACTTAATTTTGATTTCGTTAATACACTTAAATTCCCAAAAAAATACCATCTAATCAAGGGAACTCTCCGAGCTGTCCGATGAAGTGGCAAGTTTTCTTTCTTATTTGCATGTATGTCTCTCTCATATTCTGTAAGTACAACCTTACCCCTTTCTTAAGAGAGGACCTGAAACGATATCTAAGCCTAAAGCACAGTAAGGAGTTGATGCTCAGTCGTTTTTGTACCAAAGATCCGAAGAATGCTTCCTGCTACTGCAACCGCATAGCACAGTCGATAACCTCTCGCCGGACACTGTTAGCCACTATCGGCTGTCACCTGCTCCTTGTTGAATCACAATATGCGATATAGAATTTCGATGTAAGTTACAAAGTAACGAAGCACAAGACCATGTAACAACACACCCATGTACAATGTAACTCCCTACCATAGCCTATGTGACCAACTATGATCTACGTGGCAGACAATTCATGTTGTTCTTAACTCCGACAACTATGGCCTACGGACATCATTGCATTTCACCACTATGATCTATGTCGTCCACAGCATGTGCAAATCTCAACACGCGCCTCTATGACTTATGGATGTTATCACAGTTGTGCAGTTATTAATTTCAGCCTCTGCGGCCTACGGACATTGGCACAACTCATGTAACTCTCAACTGCCTCTACGACATACAAACATTATCACAAACCATGCAATTCTCAACTCTAGTCTATGTGGCCTATAATGTTTTCATAATTAGTGTAACTCTCAATTTTGGCCTCTGCAACTAATATACATTATCACAGCTTATACATCTCTCAAATCTAGCTCATGTAGCCTACAGAGATGTTATCAAAGCTAGTGCAACTCTTAACTTGAGCCTCTGCAGCCTATGAACACTATTACAACTCGTGTTGCTCTCCATTTTGGCCTCTATGACCACCAAATGTTATCACAACTTCTGCAGTTCTCAACACCACCCTTTGACAGTTATGTTATCACAACTCTCTGTTACGATATATATGATTAAATACAACTTATGGGACCCACAACTCATACAACTCCCAACATCATCCTCAATAGCTGACAAATGTTATCACAACTCACCACTACGATCTATGTGACCAATTATGTCATATGTGGCTCACAGTTCCCATAGCTTCTTGATACAACCTCATGGCCAATCGACTTTCTTGAAGCAATCTTCTACGACCAACATGACCAACAACTACCACGACTTGCAACTATGACCTCCATGACAAGTTATCGCTATAGCCATCATCTATAACATTCATGGCAGGATACTGCCTTCATGACCACCGACCACGACATTTGTAGCCCGTTATAGCAATTATTGATAAGCTGTCATTGCATATCAACTTTGTGATTCTATCTTCTATAATTCAGAAGAAGAGTGGACTCATGTACTCAAAATTACCTAATATACTATTTTAACTAGATTAAACCCCATGATTTTTTTCCTTTTTCCAAGATTTTTCATGTAAAATTCAAGGGATATCCTTTTGATTATTATTATGCTTTTATCTTCGTGTGTCGAACCTTCGTACAATATCAAGACGCTAAATAATTACACTACCGTCACAGACCTTCCGACATGCATCAACAATCATAGACTAATTTTTAACATTTCTCTTGTAACTTCTCGTCGACATTACCACATCAGAGAAAATTTTTATAAGCTTGAAGAGATTATTATAAGGGTTTAAAAAATTTAATTCAACCTCTTTTATTATTTTGTTTTAACTGAATAAAGCTTAAAAGTAATTAATTTATATGAAAGCAAGAAATTCATAACTCTTTTATTTATAATCTTATTTAAGTAATATCAGGTAATTAGATACTAAGCTTAATATTATTGAATTATTTATTTATTTAAATTAGTAAAAAATATTTATTAATATAAAAAATTGACAAAGCATTTAAAATTTTAACTTATCTATTAATCTATGTTAGTACTTATTTGACTATTTTAGGAAAATCAATTGCATGAAAAATTTGATTATAATATGCATGATTCAAACATATGATTTTAATAAATTACATTCTCAACAATTATGCAGCATATAACTGCATATAAATGAGCTTAAATTTGATCTAAACATAAGCAGACCAAATTTAATGCGATTAATGTTACACACACACCGATGACAACTTTAAAAGTGTTTATAAATTAAAAAAATTTCTCCATACTTTTCTCCCCACCAGTTCCAGTTCCAGTTCCGATGGCTACACGTCACTAACCCTTTTAGGGTTTCTTTTTCATTGAGCGCAGAAGTTTGGTGGAGCGATTTTTTTGGTGCAGCACACCAACCGAACAATTTCACACCTTAATCTAGTTTTTTATTTTTTAAAAATGAAAAAAAATTAAAATCCATGCCATTTTTATGCCTATAAATATGCCTTTTCACAAGATGTGCTTCCACTGCAAATCGACATTTTCGGTGTCTTTACTCGGGAAAAGTCTCTCGGTATTCTCTACCCCATCCACCAACCCTCATCGCCGCTGTTAAAATGACCGCCGGCAACGAGTTATCCATCACCACGGACCGCCGGAAAAGGGTTTGTGTCACCGGGGCCAATGGCTTCATCGGATCGTGGATCGTGAAGCTTCTCCTCGAGCGCGGATACACCGTGCACGGAACAGTTCGGAGTCTAGGTACTGCCCTAATCCACTTACCTTTTTCCTCGATTTTGATTTTTGTCAACTCGGATTTTATTGATCGAATGAGTTTTGATTCATTTGGAGAAGATNAGACCAAATTTAATGCGATTAATGTTACATACACACCGATGACAACTTTAAAAGTGTTTATAAATTAAAAAATTTCCTCCATAATTTTTTCCCCACCAGTTCCAGTTCCAGTTCCAGTTCCAGTTCCAGTTCCAGTTCCGATGGCTACACCTCACTAACCCTTTTAGGGTTTCTTTTTCATTGAGCGCAGAAGTTTGGTGGAGCGATTTTTTCTGTGCAGCACACCAACCGAACAATTTCACAGCTTACTCTAATTTTTTATTTTTTAAAAATGAAAAAAAAATTAAAATCCATGCCATTTTTATGCCTATAAATATGCCTTTTCACAAGATGTGCTTCCACTGCAAATCGACATTTTCGGTGTTTTTACTCGGGAAAAGTCTCTCGGTACTCTTCCCCAGCTACCAACCCTCATCGCCGCTGTTAAAATGACCGCCGGCAACGAGTTATCCATCACCACGGACCGCCGGAAAAGGGTTTGTGTCACCGGAGCCAATGGCTTCATCGGATCTTGGATCGTGAAGCTTCTCCTCGAGCGCGGTTACACCGTGCACGGAACAGTTAGGAGTCTAGGTACTGCTCTAATCCCCTTACCCTTTTCCTCGATTTTGATTTTTGTCAACTCGGATTTTATTGATCGAATGAGCTTTGATTCATTTGGAGCAGAGGAGGCGAAGTGCAAGCATCTGATGGCGTTAGAAGGGGCATCGGAGCGGCTGGTGCTCTACAAAGCTGATCTGCTCGATCTGAATGCGCTTCGTGAGGCGATTAAGGGATGCGAGGGCGTTTTCCACCCTGCTTCACCTGTGACCGATGATCCTGTAGGGCATTGCTTTGTTGTGATCTGTTGAATTTATTGAGTGTCGTTACGTTTGGGTGAGAATGCCNAAGGGATGCGAGGGCGTTTTCCACCCTGCTTCACCTGTGACCGATGATCCTGTAGGGCATTGCTTTGTTGTGTCTGTTGAATGTATTGAGTNTTATTTATATATATTAATATTAGGGATGTCAAACTGGCTCGTCGTTCGCAAACAGCTCGTGTTCGGCTCGTTAGTTAAGAAACGAACACGAACAGTGACTTCACGAACAATTTAAACACGAGCTTATTTCAAACAAACTAAATTTCAAACGAACCAAACACAAACACAAGCTCTGTTTGTTCGTGTTCTATTCGTTTACACCCCTAGAACCATATCTTCTCTCCCATAACATGGCGAAAATTGTGTTTTTTCTTGGATCACTTTTGACTAATAATAAGTAGGTCGCCAGCAATTTTTAGTCGTGTCTACTAATAGATAAACTCTTAGACACTCTTTAAGAACAAGTATAAAACAAATATTTTAAATAACCATTTGAGGAGATGGATTAGTATGGTAATATTTCCTTCAATTTATTCGAACTAAATGAGGTTATTTAATTTTGCTTTTTTTTTTTTTTGGAGTGTATCATTACTCTTTTCTTTCCTGTTTAAGTTCTAAATTAATTTTGTTATCTATATTTATTTTTTAATTTTAATAATGATTTAACATGTTATTTATGTGATTTTTTTTAATTTTTTTATCTCAAATTATTTATAAACGTCATAAATATATTGTATTAAATTGGTGCTACACTCAAATTACAATCTATATTTTCTAGTTTTTTTAGGGGTCGATATTATCTAAGTCTCATGTCTCGGTTGGTGGAATTATATTTAATTCATTAAGCTAGTGCATATACTAATTGATTGGCATATATTAAAGCTTTTTTTGAAAGCAAGCTTCTAAATTCACATAATAAAAGCTTCGCACGCACAGAATGGCAAGCGGGACCACTCGCAGATGAAGACCTACTAAGAAATTAATGAATGAAACACGTTGATCTGCGGTTGTGGTGGTTGAATGGGGGTTGGGTGCACAGAAGTTCAAAATTTATGGATTAGAAAAAAAAAAACGTTGAATTGCAAAATAATTATTAATTGTCAATTATTTATTCGGTATGTAGCAATCTAACTATGATGATGCAATATTAATATTTATATTTTTTGAGATTGGATCATCAATCTTAAACTTTAATCTTTCATATCACATAAAATATCACAGTAAAAAAAATTAAATATTTCTTTTCCTTCGGAAGATGATGTCTGTAAAAATTACAGTTTTTGTTTAGATATATAAATACAAAAAAAATATAGAGGTTGTATGTAAATCTTTTTAATTTAATGATTAAATTTGACAGTAACTGTACGACCAAGACTCTTCAGCTGCACTTCCACCATTGGCTTTGCAAGATAGAGACGCAAGGGCTGGTGGTCCACATCGAGGGTGATAGCCATAGGGACGTGTAGTTTTATCATTGGGCAAGGATAATAAAAAAAGTATCTTGATTATTTAAGTTTATTAACATAATATCAACGCCTAGTCATGTGAGGACATCATTCTTTGATCTTAATTTTAGTAACGGTGCAAAGTGCAAAGTAGAAATTAGGATTATATACGACTTAGTGATCGGAAATAAACATAAAAAAGATTTAGTAGTCAATAAGCCTGAATCCTAAATACAGATGATTTAGATGTAAATTACACTTCATTGTACATCATTTTTCGGCTCGTACAACCGCAGCAAAGTGCAAAGTAGAAATTATGATTATATACGAAAGTCAGTGATTGGAAATAAACATAAAAAAGATTTAGTAGTCAATAAGCCTGAAGCCTGAATACAAATGCTTTAGATGTAAATTACTCTTAATTGTACATCATTTTTCGGCTCGTACAACTGCAGCCAAGGACTGTTATTGACGAAATTGCAGTCAAAACTTGTTTTTTTTTCTCTCCACCTACCCCATCAACTTTAATATGTGTAATAATGGAAATTATTGCCAACTAATTCAATTGTGACTTTACAATTTTAATTAATATTCAATATGATCGACCTCTGGCGTATGCGGACTTTTATTTTAATGTTTTATATATTACATTTTCTTTTTTTGATTTATGAAATCAAGTATGTTTCTTATAAGTATTGTCTCTTTTAATTTGCCTCTCTTTACTGTCTTCTTCCTATTGTTTCTGTATAATCATTGAAATACAATTTTAAGACAACATGATTCGAATGTTTTTTCTTTAGTAGATTCAGTGAATCTTTATAATAAGTCGGATATATGTGGCTTGATATTGAATTTCCATCCTTACAAAAATATCAGAAATCTCTATCATTCGGCTTTAATATTGATGCAGGTGCTCTGATGAGATAAACCCAAGGAAGAAGACATTCAAGTTCTCCAACCAGAAGCTGAAGGACCTGGGCCTCGAGTTCATCCCAGCGGCTCAAGGCATCTACGAAACTGTGAAGAGCCTGCAAGAGAAAGGCCAACTCCCCTAGAACTCCAATTTGGCTGCTTGTGAGGTTATCGCCTTTTTAGTTCCTCTCAAATGCCTTCTTATAATATATTATCATGTAATGAACTTGAGCGAAGATATGTTTCTTTACCAGCATAATTAAACATTTCTTATATACATATAAGAATGTGATTTTATAAATATATATATGTATGCTGTGATGAATATTTCGGTGGAAGAAACATTTCTCTTCAGTAATATATATTATCAAATATCTTGTACCCTTGTTACCTCTGTTTTTATCATGATATGGACATATGACAACACAGTTCTACTTAATTGTATTATGTATTAGGTGACTTCATATATTAAAATTGTGTGGTTTCTGTGGGTAATATTATATTGGTACTTTGATATGATGAAACATTGCTTGAATGGAAAAAAAGGGCTGTTTATTTGTAGGGTTTGAGGAGTTGGGGCAAATCCAGCCTAATTTTTTTTTGGGCTTCCTTAAGTGTAGGATTTGGATGTATTGACTGAGTTTAGCATTAAATTCTTGATTTGATTCTTTTTGCCCTTCTTTTGAGCAGTTTTCTCAAAATTACCTCAGACTAAATATATTGCCACCGAATAATTTTAGGGATTTAAAGTTCAGGATTTACTAAACTTTTGTTAAATGGGAATTACAAAATTCAGAATTTGGTAAATCCAATTTGCTCTCAAGCAACCCCAAGAATAAAGGAAAAATGAGAATTACTATTCTATATCTACTTGAATTATACTTGGCGTTTATACAAGGACTCTGCTATATCTACTCTTCTAAACCCTGCCTTATCCACATTGTCTTGGGCCATGTTTAAATAAGTTACTAAGGTATTGAGGTTGAAGATTTACACAGAAAAAAAAATCATAAATAAATAATTAAATAGAATTAAAAGATAATTTGTTAGGAGTGAGGGGAAGCTAAGAGTTCTTGTCGCCCTTTTTTGGCAATGCTTCAAGTGCTTGCTCTTCTTCCAAATGCTTGATTAGCTCCCTACTTTACTGGTAATTTGTTAGGAGTGAGGGGAAGCTAAGAGTTCTTGTCGTCCTTTTTTGGCAATGCTTCAAGTGCTTGCTCTTCTTACAAATGCTTGATTAGATCCCTATTTTACTGGTGTGCTTGTCTTCTTCATATAATACTTCTTCAAACTCGTCGCTCCTCACTCACCTTTTGAATTTTCACAAATCTTTACTTTATTGTGAGTTCCTTCTCTCAAATCTCTTTGACAATGCCTCAAGCATTTGCTCTTCTTCCAAATGTTTGATTAGCTGCCTATTTTACCGGTGTGCTTGTCTTCTTCATAAAAGGCTTTCGTCGGTGAGTTTCATGCCACTTTTCTCTTCACCACCTTCGAACTCGTTGCTCCTCACTCACCTTTTGAATTTTCACAATATTTAATTTATTGAGAGTTCCTTCTCTCAAATCTTTTTTAATGCCTTTCTCTTCTTCTAATACTTTAGATTTTCCTCTCTTAACTTTTTTAATTTCCACACTTTCTCTTGGTGTTGGCTCTATTCTTGCTCATCTTTTTTTTTGGTTTTAAAGTGGAGATCAATCCTCGCTACCTTAACTACAATTTCCATCTTGCTTATGATGAAAGCTTTAACAAATTGATTTCCTTCTTTGAGGAGATGTGAATCGAGGAGTAAAAGCAAGAGACCTTAAAGTAGTGGGCAACGTGATCGATAAAATATCATTATATGGTACAATGCTATAAAATGGCTCTAGATGCCTTAATATAAAATAAATTTTATAAAGAATTATTTATTTTTTATTCTTCATATTTAGAAGCTTATGAAATTGCTATGTTGGGAAGATGATTTTTCTGAAATTTCAAAATAGATTAAATTTCATGATCTTTTACTTTGATGTTGAATGCTTGGAACTTAACTTTAAGGTGGCTTATAGAATTGGAAATCCTATTTTGGCGAATGACTACCTAAAAATTAGTTTCACATTAGAAAGGGTGTGTGTTCTCATAAAGCTTTAATATTATTTATGATATTCTATCTTTATGAAGATAGATTTTTTAAGGTTTGAGGAAGCAAGGACTTATGATTAGATTCCTGATGCATGCTCTGTTTGTAACTCATTTGTTCATGAGATCCACAACTGTACTATAGGAGAAAAATAATTTTCTTCAAAGAATTAGATTATGCCCAACTCTATAGGTTTTAATAGTTGTCATATTTAGATCAGAAGATGAATATATTTTTTAATATCCAGAGTGTTTATTGCTCATAGTTCTTCTATTCCTACTCTTACTAAAGTTTATAATTAAACTTCTCACTTCTTTAATCTTCTTTTTTACTATGGAGACAAATGAAATCGATGGTTCGGGTGAGAATGCAAATTTTATAGCGATGCAAATTTTCGTGGATCTTGATTTAAGAGCACCTAACTATCAAAGCCATCCTCATAAAATTCCCATAGCAAACTCTTACTCCTTCCTATTATAAGGAAATGTCTCTCCATATCCAAAGTCAAAAAAAACTTAACAAATAGAAATCAAAGGCTCAATGCTATGCTCGCCATTAGCCTCGCAATGTAGGAGTGTTTTGGGAAGAGAAATAATTCTTGAATGAATACATTTAATTTCTTATAATTTTATTGATCTTGTCCATTTTTTTATAATAAACTATTTGCACAATATTTTTTTATATCAAAATCAGAAGAAGAAAAGTGTAACAACTTTGAAATTGGTGAGATAATTTTAGTTGAATGAATATTTATGGTTTAAAGTTTTTTTGAGCCCAAGTTTAACCTCAAGTCATTCATGGTATTATCAAATATCTATCTAATGTGCAATTCCATGTCATCATTTTCAAAGCAAGTATAGTTGAGGGAAAAAAAAACTCATTGGGAAGCTATTCATTGTCTTTCCATTTCTTTTTAGCTTTACTAGGATGGTGCTTAGAGACTTCATTTGTATAAGGTGTTCATATGACAAGAATGAGGCTTCCCACTTTTCATTCTAAAATTATTGAAATAAGCTTGAAGTTGCCTGCCCAATGGCTCAAGCTATCATGTTAGAATAGATCAAGGAGTTATTGTAAGATTACTCAAAATCAAAGAGTAGAACAAGCAATAATTTTGCAAATGCTTAAAGATAATCCTTAAAATGAAAGGTTTGTTCCCCAAGCCGTAACCATTCAAAACAAACATATAAATAAATATTTTGTTTGATCGCTTAGATGCCATGAAGATGATTTAAGTTTTCCATATAAAAAGATGAATTGTAGGTGTAAATTTGTTATATCAAGAAGCTTTCTCATCAAAAAATGGTCTATTACTTCTCTAACTGCTATCATGTCTAAAATTATAAAAAAAACTAAATTATAAGTTATTCAACCCAAAAATTTATATCATCGAAGGTTCTTTTTAAAAGGCTTTATATGATTACTGTTGTGATTATTAATACATAATTTGGCACAAAGGAATAATATATTACACAACTTCTAGTTTTGCTGATGGGGAAAATCTAAAAATCTGCATCAAGTAGCTTGTTAAACAAAAAAATTAATAATTGCAAAAACTTTGACTTTCCAGGCTTTGATATTAGTATTTTTTTAGATTATTTCTGTCTAGTTTCTTGGTGCGTGTAATCTTTAAAATATTCTTTAGGAATGNGAAAGTTTTTGAAACACTGTAAAATTCTACCCCTATTAACATGCACAAAAGGTTCCAAGATGGAAAAAATAGAAATCTTGTGGACCCTACAAAGATATTTGAGCATATTAAGGAAGGAAGTGTCCGTCACTCCCCTAATATTCCAAACCATAATGTTATATATATGTGTGTGTGTGTGTGTGTGTGTGTGTGTGTGTGTGTGTGTCACGTTCCTCGGCCCATTGGTTGGCATCCTCGGTGAAACCCCTCGGGTTGGGGGTTCGAATCCCCTCTGACACAGTTGGCCTTAAGAAGGTGGTACTCAAATTGTAGTTGGAGTAGTTGGAGGCTCGTATAATAACCTCTAACCATTCCTTTTTAACTCATATATTAATCATGGTACTCTGATGTCACAAAGAAAATATACTTTTTTGTGATCACCAAGGAAATATATCTATAAAAATACATAGTTATCACTAAACCAACAACACTCATTCAAGTTAGCTTCTGTTTAGGTGTTCAATTTAAGATNTTTTCTTTTAACATGAATTTAAACTTCTCATGAAAAGTAAAAACATAAAAACTCATATCCCTCAAAGCACCACTAAGATAGGAAAAAAGAAAATTGTTCATGAGCTAGGACAGGTTCGAAGATAGAAAAATGTTATTTGGTCCATTTGCTAAAAATAGAAACTACTTTGTAATATCATATAAACACAAAAATAGTTTGTATATAGAAAAATGTTAATTGGCTCAGTCACTATAAATGGAGTCTTGATGCGGGTAGATTTAGTGTGCAAAATTGGCAAATATTTTTCAATACTACCAAATAAACAACTTCACTCCAATGTGTTATATTCAAATCACAAATCTAATATTATCAATTATAGTTACCACTAAACCACAAACACTTATTCAAGTTAGCCTAAGTTTAGGAGTTCAATTTAGGAGGAACAGTATTTGATTATAGGTCAAATAAGGATGTCATTATCACCACAAATTTGTAATAGTTACTAGAAAAATATATGAAATGAATTGACATACCCAACATTAAAAAAATAAAAAAAGAATTCATTTTATTTTATTCGAAGATTTTATCAATTCTAGACATCATTGATCCGATAAAAAATCCTACTATATGATTACTTTTCTTACCAAATTGCACTAAAGATTCAATTTCAATGTTAATTCTTCTTTTTTGTATAAATACAAACTTTGTTATTCAAAACAAGACGAAAAGCAAAATCACTTATATCCACATAACAACCAAACATACAGTGACTTATGTAATTCGGCACAAATNCGCCAACGCCGTTCAGGCCTACGTTCACGTCCGTGACGTCGCCGACGCCCACATCCTCGTCTTTGAGGCCCCCGCCGCCTCCGGCCGCTACCTCTGTGCTGAGTCCGTCCTCCATCGCGAGGACCTTGTCCGCATCCTCGCCAAGCTCTTCCCGCAATACGCGGTCCCCACAAGGTAAGCCATCCACCCACTATTCTCCATGCGCGGTTTTCAATTATAGATTTCTTCATTGACATATGATGACCATTTTCAAATAAAATAAAGTTTTATTTTTCATCAGTAGTTATTAAAAAACATGTTAGGAGTAGAGACTGGTTAAAATATGTGGTTTTCAATTATATTTTCGTTCAGTATGTTTCTATTATAATCTAAGNAGTTATTAAAAAACATGTTAGGAGTAGAGACTGGTTAAAATATGTGGTTTTCAATTATATTTTCGTTCAGTACCTTTCTATTAGAATCTAGAATTAAAAGTAAATAACCCACGATTTCAAAACTCTTCACTCTGTTTCGCGTGCATTACATGTTTCATATGTCATACCATTTTATATTGGCATCTTCCAAAACTTAGTAGTTGGGTGTAGAAAGTCATCCGCCAGTAACGCGGATGCGCGTGGAATGGTGGTTAGTGGAGATTTCACTTCTAAAAAAATATATATAAACATTTAATTTGAGATTTTGATTCATCGAACCTAGGGCTGTCAAAAAAGCTCGTTGTTCCTGAACAGTTCGTGTTCAATTCGTTCGATAAGTAAATGAGACGAACGTGAACAAACTTTTTTCGTTCAGTTAGTTAAACGAACTAAACACGAACAGTAATGCGTTCGTTCGTGTTCGANAACATAATATCAACGCCTAGTCATGTTACGACATCATTCTTTGATATTAATTTTAATTAACGGTGCAAGGTGTAAAGTGCAAAGTAGAAATTAGGATTATATACAAAAGTTAGTGATCGGAAATAAACATAAAAAAGGTTTAGTAGTCAATAAGCCTGAAGCCTAAATACAAATGATTTAGATGTAAATCACTCTTAATTGTACATCATTTTTCNGAGTCGTGCTGGAGCGACCTGGACTTCTGCAAGCAAACTAAGGTATTGATTATTCCTCTTTTATTTCCTTAATTTGCAGAGCTAGAATTTCACGGAGAAACCCTATATTGAATTGTTTCTGTAGTTCTTATTTTCGTTAGTTTCATCTTAGAAGTGACAGAGTTTTTCCATTTCGAAGTGGAAGGGTTGAGAAATAGTGATTCAAGTTACGAAAGAGAGAGAATGAGACGAGCCTCTTAAATCATTATATATATTTCTTGCAGTTTTTGACGAATAAATTAACTAAATTGGAATTAATACTGATCATCGAATATATGTTGGATTAAGGCCGATAATTTTATTATCAATTTGAAACTTGCTCGTATTCTATTGAAGCTTGTATGGCTCGAAATTACTAATAAGTTGTTTTTGGCTTGAGATTATCTCGCTCGAAGCAACTCTAAAAATATAAATTTAGGGATTGACCCTCAATTTCATCATTATATACATTGATTTAATGGTGGGAATTCATCATCGTCATTAGCTGTAATTCAATTAGCTGGGCGTTATATGTTCAAAAAGTAACTAAATCCCACCTATTTTACATCTTTTTTTTTTNGTAATTCAATTAGCTGGGGCGTTATATGTTCAAAAAGTAACTAAATCCCACCTATTTTACATCTTTTTTTTTTTTAAAAAAAGCGAATTTAATTCACAATCCACAAACATGCACATACATCACATAGAGGCATGCCTGAACCAATGGGCTAAACAGCTTTCATTCTCCACAATTTGCAGAACTGGTACTGCTATGGCAAAGCGGTGGCGGAGCAAGCTGCGTGGGAACTAGCCGGGGAGCTTGGGGTGGATCTGGTGGTGNTAGAGGCATGCCTGAACCAATGGGCTAAACAGCTTTCATTCTCCACAATTTGCAGAACTGGTACTGCTATGGAAAAGCGGTGGCGGAGCAAGCTGCGTGGGAACTAGCCGGGGAGCTTGGGGTGGATCTGGTGGTCGTGAACCCTGTCCTGGTTCTGGGCCCCCTGCTTCAGGAGGCAGTGAACGCAAGTGCGGTGCATGTGCTTAAGTACCTGAACGGCTCCGCGAAGACTTACGCCAACGCCGTTCAGGCCTACGTTCACGTCCGTGACGTCGCCGACGCCCACATCCTCGTCTTTGAGGCCCCGGCCGCCTCCGGCCGCTACCTCTGTGCTGAGTCCGTCCTCCATCGCGAAGACCTTGTCCGCATCCTCGCCAAGCTCTTCCCGCAATACGCGGTCCCCACAAGGTAAGCCATCCACCCTCTATTCTCCATGCGCGGTTTTCAATTATAGATTTCTTTATTGACATATAATGACCATTTTCAAATAAAATAAAGTTTTATTTTTCAGCAGTAGTTATTAAAAAGCATGTTAGGAGTAGAGACTCGTTAAAATATGTGGTTTTCAATGATGGCCCGTTTGTGTCAGTTTATTTGGTGTGATGACGTTTTGAAAATGCATCTTATTTATTTGATTAAACTGCATTTTGACAGCTTATGTGTTTTCAAAACGCTGAAAACAGTGTTTACACACCGGTGGCAGCTTGTTGGCTGCGATCTGGCTTTTCAAAAAAAAATAAATTTTTGTAATATACACCGCAGCAGCTAGCTTATCAGCAAATTATTTTTAATCAGCTTATCAACAAATTATTCAATAAGCTACAGCTGCCCCCAAACATATCATATTTTCGTTCAGTATCTTTCTATTATAATCTATAATTAAAAGTGAATGACCCACGATTTCAAACTCTTCACTCTGTTTCGCGTGCATTACATGTTTCATATGTCATACCATTTTATATTGGCATCTTCCAAAACTTGCTTAGTAGTTGGGTGTTGAAAGTCATCCGCCAGTGATGCGGATGCGCGTGGAATGGTGGTTAGTGGAGATTTCACTTCTAAAAAAATTATATAAACATTTAATTTGAGATTTTGATTCATGGAACCATATCTTCTCTCCCATAACATGGCGAAAGTTGTGTTTTTCTTGGATCACTTTTGACTAATAACAAGTAGGTCGCCAGCAATTTTTAGTCGTGTCTACTAATAAAACTCTTAGACACTCTTTAAGAACAAATATAAAACAATTATTTTAAATAACCATTTGAGGAGATGGATTAGTATGGTAATATTTCCTTCAATTTATTCGAACTAAATGAGGTTATTTAATTTTGCTTTTTTTTTTTGGAGTGTATCATTACTCTTTTCTTTCCTGTTTTCGTTCTAAATTAATTTTGTTATCTATATTTATTTTTTAATTTTAATAATGATTTAACATGTTATTTATGTGATTTTTTTTTAGTTTTTTTATCTCAAATTATTTATAAACGTCATAAATATATTGTATTAAATTGGTGCTACTCTCAAATTACAATCTATATTTTTCTAGTTTTTTTAGGGGTCGATTTTATCCAAGTCTCAGTTCTTGGTTGGTGGAATTATATTTAATTCATTAAAAGCTAGTGCATATAGTAATTGATTGGCATATATTAAAGAAGCAAGCTTCTAAATAGTAATTGATTGGCATATATTAAAGAAGCAAGCTTCTAAATTCACATAATAAAAGCTTCGCACGCACAGAATGGCAAGCGGGACCACTCACAGATGAAAACCTACTAAGAAATTAATGAATGAAAAACGTTGTTCTGCGGTTGTGGTGGTTGAATGGCGGTTGGGTGCACCGAAGTTCAAAGTTTATAGATTANTTCTTGAAAGCAAGCTTCTAAATTCACATAATAAAAGCTTCGCACGCACAGAATGGCAAGCGGGACCACTCAGATGAAAACCTACTAAGAAATTAATGAATGAAAAACGTTGATCTGCGGTTGTGGTGGTTGAATGGCGGTTGGGTGCACCGAAGTTCACAATTTATAGATTTAAAAAAAAAAAAACGTTGAATTGCAAAATAATTATTAATTGTTAATTATTTATTCGGTATGTAGCAATCTAACTACGATGATGCAATATTAATATTTATATTTTTTGAGATTGGATCATCAATCTTAAACTTTAATCTTTCATATCACATAAAATATCACAGTAAAAAAATAAAATATTTCTTTTCCTTCCTAAGATGATATGCCTGTAAAAATTACAGTTTATGTTTAGATATATAAATACNTTAATCTTTCATATCACATAAAATATCACAGTAAAAAAATAAAATATTTCTTTTCCTTCCTAAGATGATATGTCTGTAAAAATTACAGTTTATGTTTAGATATATAAATACAAAAAAAATATAGAGGTTGTATGTAAATCTTTTTAATTTAATGAATAAATTTTGACAGTAACTGAATAGAAGCTGTACGATCAAGACTCTTCAGCTGCACTTCCACCATTGGCTATGCAAAATAGAGACGCAAGGGCTGGTGGTCCATATCGAGGGTGATAGCCATAGTGACGTGTAGTTTTATCATTGGGCAAGGATAATAAAAAAAGTATCTTGATTATTTAAGTTAATTAACATAATATCAACGCCTAGTCATGTTACGACATCATTCTTTGATATTAATTTTAATTAACGGTGCAAGGTGCAAAGTGCAAAGTAGAAATTAGGATTATATACGAAAGTTAGTGATCGGAAATAAACATAAAAAAGGTTTGGTAGTCAATAAGCCTGAAGCCTGAATACAAATGGTTTAGATGTAAATTACTCTTAATTGTACATCATTTTTTNCTTATGAAATTATTCCGTTGGGAAGATGATTTTTCTGAAATTTCAAAATTGATTAAATTTCATGATCTTTTACTTTGATGTTGAATGCTTGGAAGTTAACTTTAAGGTGGCTTATAGAATTGGAAATCCTATTTTGGCAAATGACTACCTAAAAATTAGTTTCACATTGGGAAGGGTGTGTGTTCTCATAAAGCTTTAATATTACTTGTGATATTTTATCTTTATGAAGATAGATGTCTTAAGGTTTGAGGAAGCATGGACATATGATTAGATTCCTGATGCATGCTCTGTTTGTAACTCATTTGTTCATGAGATCCACAACTATACTATAGGGGAAAAATAATTTTCTTGAAAGAATTAGATTATGCCCAAGTCTATATAGGTTTTAATAGTTGTCATATTTAGATCAGAAGAGGAATATATTTTTTAATATCCAGAGAGTTTATTGCTCATAGTTCTTCTATTCCTACTCATACTAAAGTTTATAATTAAACTTCTCACTTCTTTAATCTTAATTTTTACTATGGAGACAAATAAAATCGATGGTTCGGGTGAGAATGCAAATTTTATAGCGATGCAAATTTTCGTGGATCTTGATTTAAGAGCACCTAACTATCAAATCCATCCTCATAAAATTCAAACTCTTACTCCTTCCTATTATAAGGAAATGTCTCTCCATATCGAAAGCCAAAAAAACTTAATAAATAGAAATCAAAGGCTCAATGCTATGCTCGCCATTAGCCTCGCAATGTAGGAGCATTTTGGGAAGAGAAAGAACTCTTGAATGAATACATTTAATTTCTTATAATTTTATTGATCTTGTCTATTTTTTTATAATAAACCATTTGCGCAATATTTTTTTATATCACAATCAGAAGAAGAAAAGTATAACAACTTTGAAATTGGTGAGATAATTTTAGTTGAATGAATATCTACNATAATATATTATCATGTAATGAACTTGAGCAAAGATATGTTTCTTTACCAGCATAATTAAACACTTCTTATAGNATAATATATTATCATGTAATGAACTTGAGCAAAGATATGTTTCTTTACCAGCATAATTAAACACTTCTTATATACATATAAGAATGTGATTTTATAAATATATATATATGTATGCTGTGATGAATATTTCGGTGGAAGAAACATTTCTCTTTAGTAATATATATTATCAAATATTTTGTACCCTTGTTACCTCTGTTTTTATCTTGATATGGACATATGACAACACAGTTCTACTTAATTGTATTATATATTAGGTGACTTCATATATTAAAATTGTGTGGTTTCTGCTGGGTAATATTATATCNTTGTACCCTTGTTACCTCTGTTTTTATCATGATATGGACATATGACAACACAGTTCTACTTAATTGTATTATATATTAGGCGACTTCATATATTAAAATTGTGTGGTTTCTGCTGGGTAATATTATATTGGTACTTTGATATGATGAAACAATGCTTGAATATAAAAAAAGGGCTGTTTATTTGTAGGGTTTGAGGAGTTGGGGCAAATCCAGCCTAAATTTTTTTTGGGCTTCCTTAAGTGTAGGATTTGGATGTATTGACTGAGTTTAGCATTAAATTCTTGATTTGATTCTTTTTGCCCTTCTTTTGAACAGTTTTCTCAAAATTACCTCAGACTAAATATCTTGCCAACGAATAATTTTAGGGATTTAAAGTTCAGGATTTACTAAACCTTTGTTAAATGGGAATTACAAAGTTCAGAATTTGGTGAATCCAATTTGCTATCAAGCAACCCCAAGAATAAAGGAAAAATGAGAATTATTGAAAATTTCTCCCAATTTTTTTTCTTCTATTCTATATCTACTTGAATGATACTTGGCGTTTATACAAGGACTCTGCTATATCTACTCTTCTAAACACNAAAAATGAGAATTATTGAAAATTTCTCCCAATTTTTTTTCTTCTATTCTATATCTACTTGAATGATACTTGGTGTTTATACAAGGACTCTGCTATATCTACTCTTCTAAACATCGCCTTATCCACATTGTCTTGGGCTATGTTTAAAGAAGTTACTAAGGTATTGAGGTTGAAGATTTAAACAGAAAAAAAAAAAATCATAAATAAATAATTAAATAAAATTAAAACACAATTTGTTAGGAGTGAGGGGAAGCTAAGAGTTCTTGTTGCCCTTTTTTGGCAATGCTTCAAGTGCTTGCTCTTCTTCCAAATGCTTGATTAGCTCCCTATTTTACTGGTAATTTGTTAGGAGTCAGGGGAAGCTAAGAGTTCTTGTCGTCCTTTTTTGGCAATGTNTTTTGGCAATGCTTCAAGTGCTTGCTCTTCTTCCAAATGCTTGATTAGCTCCCTATTTTACTGGTAATTTGTCAGGAGTCAGGGGAAGCTCAGAGTTCTTGTCGCCCTTTTTTGGCAATGCTTCAAGTTCTTGCTCTTCTTCCAAATGCTTGATTAGCTCCCTTTTTTACTGGTAATTTGTTAGGAGTGAGGGGAAGCTCAGAGTTCTTGTCGCCCTTTTTTGGCAATGCTTCAAGTGCTTGCTCTTCTTCCAAATGCTTGATTAGCTCCCTATTTTACTGGTAATTTGTTAGGAGTCGGGGGAAGTTAAGAGTTCTTGTCATCCTTTTTTGGCAATGCTTCAAGTGCTTTCTCTTCTTACAAATGCTTGATTAGATCCCTATTTTACTGGTGTGCTTGTCTTCTTCATATAATATTTTTTTCGGTGAGTTTCATGTTATATTTCTCTTCACCAACTTCAAACTCGTCGCTCCTCACTCACCTTTTGAATTTTCACAAATCTTTACTTTATTGTGAGTTCCTTCTCTCAAATCTCTTTGACAATGCCTCACGCATTTGCTCTTCTTCCAAATGTTTGATTAGCTGCCTATTTTACCAGTGTGCTTGTCTTCTTCATAAAAGGCTTTTGTCGGTGAGTTTCATGTCACTTTTCTCTTCACCACCTTCGAACTCGTTGATCCTCACTCACCTTTTGAATTTTCACAATCTTTAATTTATTGAGAGTTCCTTCTCTCAAATCTTTTTTAATGCCTTTCTCTTCTTCTAATACTTTAGATTTTCCTCTCTTAACTTTTTTAATTTCCACACTCTCTCTTGGTGTTGGCTCTATTTTCGCTCATCTTTTTGTTTGGTTTTAAAGTGGAGATCAATCCTCGCTACCTTAACTACATAAGCTCCTAAAACCCACAATTTCCATCTTGCTTATGATGAAAGCTTTAACAAATTGATTTCCTTCTTTGAGGAGATGTGAATCGAGGAGTAAAAGCAAGAGACCTTAAAGTAGTGAGCAATGTGATCGATAAAATATCATTATATGGTACAATGCTATAAAATGGCTCTAGACGCCTTAATATAAAATAAATTTTATGAAGGATTATTTATTTTTTATTCTTCATATTTAGAAGCTTATGAAATTGCTCCGTTGGGAAGATGATATTTCTGAAATTTCAAAATTGATTAAATTTCATGATCTTTTACTTTGATGTTGAATGCTTGGAAGTTAACTTTAAGGTGGCTTATAGAATCGGAAATCCTATTTTGGCAAATGACTACCTAAAAATTTGTTTCACATTGGAAAGGGCGTGTGTTCTCATAAAGCTTTAATATTACTTATGATATTCTATCTTTATGAAGATAGATGTCTTAGGGTTTGAGCAAGCAAGGACATATGATTAGATTCCTGATGCATGCTCTGTTTGTAACTCATTTGTTCATGAGACCCACAACTGTACTATAGGGGAAAAATAATTTCCTTGAAAGAATTAGATTATGCCCAAGTCCATAGTTTTTAATAGTTGTCATATTTAGATCAGAAGAGGAATATATTTTTTAATATCCATAGAGCTTATTGCTCATAGTTCTTCTATTCCTACTCATACTAAAGTTTATAATTAAACTTCTCACTTCTTTAATCTTAATTTTTACTATGGAGACAAATAAAATCGATGGTTCGGGTGAGAATGCAAATTTTATAGCGATGCAAATTTTCGTGGATCTTGATTTAAGAGCACCTAACTATCAAAGCCATCAAACTCTTACTCCTTCCTATTATAAGGAAATGTCTCTCCATATCCAAAGTCAAAAAAACTTAACAAATAGAAATCAAAGGCTCAATGCTATGCTCGCCATTAGCCTCGCAATGTAGGAGTGTTTTGGGAAGAGAAATAATTCTTGAATGAATACATTTAATTTCTTATAATTTTATTGATCTTGTCCATTTTTTTATAATAAACCATTTGCGCAATATTTTTTTATATCACAATCAGAAGAAGAAAAGCATAACAACTTTGAAATTGGTGAGATAATTTTAGTTGAATGAATATCTAAGGTTTTAAAGTTTTTTCGAGCCCAAGTTTAACCTCAAGTCATTCATGGTATTATCAAATATCTATCTAATGTTCAATTCCATGTCATCATTATCAAAGCAAGTATAGTTGAGAGAAAAAAAAAAAAAAACTCATTGGGAAGCTATTCATTATCTTTCCATTTCTTTTTAGCTTTACTAGGATAGTGCTTAGAGACTTCATTTGTATAAGGTGTTCAGATGACAAGAATGAGGGTCTGCCCAATGACTCAAGCTATCATGTTAGAATAGATGAAGGAGCTATTGTAAGATTACTCAAATCATGTTAGAATAGATCAAGGAGTTATTGTAAGATTACTCAAAATCAAAGGGTAGAACAAACAATAATTTTACAAATGCTTAAAGATAATCCTTAAAATGAAAAATTTTTTCCCCAAGCCGTAATCATTCAAAACAAACTTATAAATAAATATTTTGTTAGATCACTTAGATGCCATGAAGATGATTTAAGTTTTCCATATAAAAAGATGAATTGTAGGTATAAATTTGTTATATCAAGAAGATTTCTTATCAAAAAATGGTCTATTATTTCTCTAACTACTATCATGTCTAAAATTATAAAGAAACTAAATTATAAGTTATTCAACCCAAAAATTTATATCATCGAAGGTTCTTTTTAAAAGTCTTTATATGGTTACTGTTGTGANTTCTTTTTAGCTTTACTAGGATAGTGCTTAGAGACTTCATTTGTATAAGGTGTTCAGATGACAAGAATGAGGCTTCCCACTTTTCATTCTAAAATTATTGAAATAAACTTGAAGTTGTCTGCCCAATGACTCAAGCTATCATGTTAGAATAGATCAAGGAGCTATTGTAAGATTACTCAAATCATGTTAGAATAGATCAAGGAGTTATTGTAAGATTACTCAAAATCAAAGGGTAGAACAAACAATAATTTTGCAAATGCTTAAAGATAATCCTTAAAATGAAATTTTTTTTCCCCAAGCCGTAATCATTCAGAACAAACATATAAATAAATATTTTGTTAGATCACTTAGATGCCATGAAGATGATTTAAGTTTTCCATATAAAAAGATGAATTGTAGGTATAAATTTGTTATATCAAGAAGCTTTCTTATCAAAAAATGGTCTATTATTTCTCTAACTGCTATCATGTCTAAAATTATAAAGAAACTAAATTATAAGTTATTCAACCCAAAAATTTATATCATCGAAGGTTCTTTTTAAAAGTCTTTATATGATTACTGTTGTGATTATTAATACATAATTTGGCACAAAGGAATAATATATTACACAACTTCTAGTTTTGTTGATGGGGAAAATCTAAAAATCTGCATCAAGTAGCTGGTTAAACAAAAAAATATTTAATAATTGCAAAAACTTTGACTTTCGAGGCTTTGATATCAGAATTTTTTTTTAGATTATTTCTGCCTAGTTTCTTGTTGTGTGTGACCTTTAAAATATTCTTTAGGAACACTTTTTTCTTTTAACATGAATTTAAACTGCTCATGAAAAGTAAAAATATAAAAACTCGTATCACTCAAAGCACCAATTAGATAGGAAAAAAGAAAATTGTTCATGAGCTAGGACAGGTTCGTATATAGAAAAATGTTATTTGGTCCACTTAGTAAAAATAGAGACAACTTTGTAATATCATATAAACACTAAAATAGTTTGTATATAGAAAAATGTTAATTGACTCACTCACTATAAATGGAGTCTTGATGCGGGTAGATTTAGTATGTAAGTTTTGCAAATATTTTTCAATACTACAAAATACATACGACATATATAACAATAAATATGCAATATAATCCCAACAAAAATACNTGCATCAAGTAGCTGGTTAAACAAAAAAATATTTAATAATTGCAAAAACTTTGACTTTCGAGGCTTTGATATAAGAATTTTTTTTTAGATTATTTCTGTCTAGTTTCTTGTTGTGTGTGACCTTTAAAATATTCTTTATGAACACTTTTTTTCTTTTAACATGAATTTAAACTTCTCATGAAAAGTAAAAATATAAAAACTCATATCACTCAAAGCACCAATTAGATAGGAAAAAAGAAAATTGTTCATGAGCTAGGACAGGTTCGTATATAGAAAATTGTTATTTGGTTCACTTAGTAAAAATAGAGACAACTTTGTAATATCATATAAACACTAAAATAGTTTCTATATAGAAAAATGTTAATTGACTCACTCACTATAAATGGAGTCGTGATGCGGGTAGATTTAGTATGTAAGTTTTACAAATATTTTTCAATACTAAAAAATACATACGACATATATAACAATAAATATGCAATATAATCCCAACAAAAATATATTTTTATGAAAATAGTTTATCTTCAAAACTCTTTTTAAACTGTCAATTTCCCTTTAAAATCAATGCAAGTATACGTATCGCTCAAGTAATAAAGAGTTATAATGAAGTCATAGATATCGATCTCACAGGGAAGTTGGAAAACCTATAAGTAAATTCTTAAATTACTTTATAATTTAAAAATACAAAAATAAAAGTAAAGTGCAAAGTTTGAATATTAACTACTAAAATAAATGCTATATAAAATGCAGTTGAAAGACATAATTAACTAACTAAAAACTAAACTTTCAAAAATAAAATTATGAAAACTAAACAAAGTTTTTGTCNTTGGAAAACCTATAAGTAAATTCTTAAATTACTTTATAATTTAAAAATACAAAAATAAAAGTAAAGTGCAAATTTTGAATATTAACTACTAAAGTAAATGCTATATAAAATGCAGTTGAAAGACAGAGTTAACTAACTAAAAACTAAACTTTCAAAAGTAAAATTATGAAAACTAAACAAAGTTTTTGTTGACGGAAAATTCAAATTTTAGAAAACATCTACTACCTTATGCTAATGTGATATGAAATATTTGAGTGGTGTAAATGAAAATTAAAGTGTAGGTGTTTGATCATCAAAATTTGATATTCATAACTTTTAACATTTACATGTTATAAAAGTTATGAATGAAAGTGTATTTCAATTTGGGAAAAAAAAGGGCATATATCTGTTTAATTGGCTTTGTTTTAAGTTTTGATCGGTATTTGATAATATTAGTTAAATTAATTAGTTCAATAATAATATGTAAAATCCTAAATGGAAAATATATTTAATACATTCATGCCACCCAATATAAGAGCATTCCTCTAACAAGTCATTTATTTCATATGTTGACCTATCTAACAAGTTAACTTTTTAAGATATATTAATCAATCCCATAAATTTATCACATAACAATAATTAATTAATTATTTAACACTTACATTTGTTACATATTTAACACTTTGAAGTTTCAATAATTTATTACATAATAAATTTTGCTTATGGAGTTACAAAAATTTCACCGTGACAGTCTTCTTTTAAACAATTTTACCACATAAAGACTGAATGATCATTTTTTCAGGAACAACTGCTCTACAACTGTTTTACACAGCTGCACCAAACATACAATCAACTTCCCCGCAACAGCTTCATAGGGCAGCACAGCTGCAGCTGTGCCAAACAGACTCTTAGTGTGCTTAATTGTCTTTTGATTGCCAAAAAATTGCAGTTGTGGAATTTAGTGGTGGAAATGGACTCAATATCATTTTAATGCTTGCTTTATTCTTGTTGTTTGTTCCACTTATCTAACATGCACGCCGCTCAAATCTTATGAATTTACATATCTAACACCAATGCTTTCAATTTTGTGATATAAAGCCACCTTTTATATGCATGAAGTCATTTATACCACTTTTATGTGATTTGAATGAAATATTTAGGTGTTATAAATATAAAAAAGTAAAACAGTTGATTTATTTGTTAGCAATGTAATGAGTAAAACCAAAGATGTCAGAATTTTTTTTCCTGTGACTTGTCGTTTGGGATAGTGTAAATCGTGGCACTATCTCTTTTACAAAATTAATATTATCATAAATTTAATTGTAATTTTAATGAATTTTTTTATCAATCTTGATACTCAGTATTAGGTTAGAACTGTTTCATTTTTTTCTTTACTATTATGTATTAATTTTCTGTTTCTACAGTATCAAATATATTGTCTAAGTCAGTTCTGCTACAAACAATATTACTTAACAATGACCGAATGACCATTTATTTATAAACAGTTACAAATCAACTGTTTTGGAAAAACTGTCACAAACAAACAATCAGCTTATCCGAATAAATTGTAGGATAAATTGCTCATCAACAAAGCAGCTGCCCTAAACAGCCCCTTATTCTAATTTTTTTATTTTTTAAAAATGCAAAATNATTATCTAACACTTACATTTGTTACATATTTAACACTTTGAAGTTTCAATAATTTATTACATAATAAATTTTTCTTATGGAGTTACAAAAATTTCACCGTGACAGTCTTCTTTCAAACAATTTTACCACATAAGGACTCAATGATCATTTTTTCAGCTCTACAACTGTTTCACACAGCTGCACCAAACATACAGTCAGCTTCCCCGCAACAGTTTCATAGGGCAGCACAGCTGCAGCTGCGCCAAACAGACTCTTAGTGTGCTTAATTGTCTTTTGATTGCCAAAAAATTGCAGTTGTGGAATTTAGTGGTGGAAATGGACTCAATATCATTTTAATGTTTGCTTTCTTCTTGTTGTTTGTACCACTTATCTAACATACACGCCGCTCAAATCTTATGAATTTACATATCTAACACTAATGCTTTCAATTTTGTGATATAAAGCCACCTTTTATATGCATGAAGTCGTTTATACCACTTTTATGTGATTTGAATGAAATATTTAGGTGTTATAAACATAAAAAAGTAAAACAGTTGATTTATTTGTTAGCAATGTAATGAGTAAGACCAAAGATGTCAAAATTTTTTTTCCTGTGACTTGTCGTTTGGGATAGTGTAAATCGTGGCACTCTGTCTCTATTACAAAATTAATATTATCATAAATTTAATTGTAATTTTAATAAATTTTTTTATCAATCTTGATACTCAGTGTTAGGTTAAAACTGTTTCATTTTTTTTCTTTACTATTATGTATTAATTTTCTGTTTCTACAGTATCGAATATATTGTCTAAGTCAGTTATGCTACAAACAATATTACTTAACAATGACAGAATGATCATTTATTTATAAACAGTTACAAATCAACTATTTTGGAAAAACTGTCATAAACAAACAATCAGCTTATCCGAATAAATTGTAGGATAAATTGCTCATCAACAAAGCAGCTGCCCTAAACAACCCCTTATTCTAATTTTTTTATTTTTTAAAAATGCAAAAATTTAAATTCCATGACATTTTTATGCCTATAAATATGCCTTTACACAAGACGGGCTCCCACCTTCAGTGTCTTTGAAAAATCTCGCGGCTTCTCTTCCCCATCTTCCAACCCTCATCGCCGCTGTTAAAGTGACCGCCAGCAACGACTTATCCATCACCACAGACCGCCGGAAAAGGGTTTGCGTCACCGGAGCCAATGGCTTCATCGGATCGTGGATCGTGAAGCTTCTCCTCGAGCGCGGATACACGGTGCACGGAACAGTTCGGAGTCTAGGNCATCGGATCGTGGATCGTGAAGCTTCTCCTCGAGCGCGGATACACGGTGCACGGAACAGTTCGGAGTCTAGGTACTGCCCTAATCCCATCACCCTTTTCCTCGATTTTGATTTTGATCAACTCGGATATTGATCGAAAGAGTTTTGATTTATTTGGAGCAGATAAGGCGAAGTGCAAGCATCTGAAGGCGTTGGAAGGGGCATCGGAGCGCCTGGTGCTCTACAAAGCCGATCTGCTTGATCTGAATGCGCTTCGTGAGGCGATTAAGGGACGCGATGGCGTTTTCCACCTTCCTGATGATCCTGTAGTGCATTGCTTTGTTGTGTTCTGTTGAATTTATTGAGGGTCGTTACGTTTGGGTGAGAATGCGTCTGATCTGTGTTTGGGTGTAGGAGCTGATGGTGCAGCCGGCGATTGAAGGGGCGAGAAATGTGATCACTTGCGCGGCAGAAGCTGGAGTGAGGCGAGTGGTGTTCACGTCTTCGGTTGGGGCGATGACGATGGATCCTAAGCGCAGTGAGGATGTGGTCGTTGATGAGTCATGCTGGAGCGACCTGGACTTCTGCAAGAAAACTAAGGTATTGATTATTCCTCTTTTATTTCCTTAATTTGCAAAGCTAGAATTTCGCGGAGAAATCCTGTATTTAATTGTTTGTTTATTTCTTATATTCGTGAGCTTCATCTTATAAGTAACAGAGTTTTCCATTTCGAAGTAGAAGGGGGGTTCAGAAATAGTGATTTATTATATGTTACGAAAGAGAAAGAATGAGATGAGCCACTTAAATCATTATATATATTTCTTGCAGTTTCTGATAAGTAAATTAATTAAAATTGGAATTAATACTGATCATCCAATATATGTTGGATTAAGGCCGATTATTTCATTCCCAATTTGAAACTTGCTCGTATTCTATTGAAGCTTGTATGACTCAAAATTAATATTAAGTTGTTTTTGGCTCGAGTTTATCTCTCTTGAAGCAACTTTAAAAATATAAATTTAGGGAGTGACCATCAATTTCATCATTATATACACTTATTTATTGGTGGGAATTCATTATCTTGATTAGCTGGGGCGTTATACGTTCAAAAAGTAACTAAATCTCTCCCATTGTACTTCTTTTTTGAAAAAAAACATAAGCGAATTTAATTCACAATTCACAAACATGCCCATACATCACATAGACGCAAGCCTGAACCAATGGGCTAAACAGCTTGCATTCTCCGCAATTTGCAGAACTGGTACTGCCATGGCAAAGCAGTGGCGAAGCAAGCTGCGTGGGAACTAGCCAGGGAGCTTGGGGTGGATCTGGTGGTGATGAGCCCTGTGCTGACTCTGGGACCCCTGCTTCGGGAAACAGTGAACGCTAGAGTGGCAAACGTGCTTAAGTACCTGAACGGCTCCGCTAAGACCTACGCCAACACCGTTCAGGCCTATGCTCACGTNCTTCTGCAAGAAAACTAAGGTATTGATTATTCCTCTTTTATTTCCTTAATTTGCAAAGCTAGAATTTCGCGGCGAATTCCTATATTTAATTGTTTGTTTATTTCTTATTTTCGGGAGCTTCATCTTATAAGTAAAAGAGTTTTCCATTTCGAAGTAGAAGGGGGATTCAGAAATAGTGATTTATTATATGTTACGAAAGAGAAAGAATGAGATGAGCCACTTAAATCATTATATATATTTCTTGCAGTTTTTGATAAGTAAATTAATTAAATTGGAATTAATACTGATCATCCAATATATGTTGGATTAAGGCCGATAATTTTATTCCCAATTTGAAACTTGCTCGTATTCTATTGAAGCTTGTATGACTCGAAATTAATATTAAGTTGTTTTTGGCTCGAGATTATCTCTCTTGAAGCAACTTTAAAAATATAAATTTAGGGAGTGACCATCAATTTCATCATTATATACACTTATTTATTGGTGGGAATTCATCATCTTGATTAGCTGGGGCGTTATACGTTCAAAAAGTAACTAAATCTCTTCTATTGTACTTCTTTTTTGAAAAACATAAGCGAATTTAATTCACAATTCACAATTCACAAACATGCACATACATCACATAGACGCAAGCCTGAACCAATAGGCTAAACAGCTTGCATTCTCCACAATTTGCAGAACTGGTACTGCTATGGCAAAGCCGTGGTGGAGCAAGCTGCGTGGGAACTAGCCGGGGAGCTTGGGGTGGATCTGGTGGTGGTGAGCCCTGTGCTGACTTTGGGACCCCTGCTTCGGGAAACAGTGAATGCGAGTGTGGCACACGTGCTTAAGTACCTGAACGGCTCCGCTAAGACCTACGCCAACACCGTTCAGGCCCACGTTCACGTCCGCGACGTTGCGGACGCCCACATCCTCGTCTTTGAGGACCCCTGCCGCTACCGGCCGCTACCTCTGTGTTGAGTCCGTCCTCCACTGCGAGGACCTTATTCGCATCCTCGCCAAGCTCTTCCCGCAATACGCGGTCCCTACAAGGCAAGCCATCCAACCCCCACACTCTCCTTGAATGGTCTCTTTATGTGCGAATCGAGGGTATTCAAGAGTGGACAGCCGGGGTCACGCTCTTAAATTCAGAATTTGATACAATTTGGTCTTTTAGCTTTTTTGAAATATTAATTTTGTCACTCCTAAAATATCACTGAATGACAAGCCATCCACCCTCCACGCTCTCCCTGAATGGTATCTTTATGTGTGGATCGAGGGTATTCAAGGGTGGATTTAGCTAGGGTCACCCTCTTAAATTCAAATTTTTTTACAACTTGGTCTTTTAGCTTTTTTGAAATATTAATTTTGCCACTCCTGAAATATCACTTTGCCCTTCTTTATTTTTGGCTCTCCCACGTTGGCATCTTCCAAAACTTGGTACTTAAGCATTGAAAGTCCTCCGCCTTTTCAATGTTAATCATGTGTGCAATGTTAATCATGTAGTCGGCAATGGAAACTCATCGTTTGGGCATGCTTTGTTCAAGTCTTTGAAATCGACACCTTTGCTGTCCATTTTTCTTTCTGACTGACACTACGTTGGCTAATCATATTGAATATTATTCTTCTCTTACAAATTTAGTGTCTATTAAATTTTTTGACCTCAGTGGTAACTCCTCGTCACTTAATAAGGAACTAATAAAAATGGATCTAGGGTCATATTCATTCCCTAAATTGATTTCCTTTAACTAATCGACTGTTGATTTGATTTTTTTTTCAAATTCTGGTGCAGTGTCTTCTACAGAAGATTCTTCGAAGTCAACTTCTACTTCAAGACAGTCTTACTTTGATTTATTAGTGACAACCAAGCAAAATTTTGTGTCATCGACCAGGCCTATCATGCCGAACCCAATGCCTTCATTTGAGATGAAAGTTTGATTTTTGTTGTTTCATAATTCTTTAAAAAGATGCAACCTGCCTTTTGAAAATTGTTTAGTCACAAAACCTTGTTAAACACGTTTCTAAACACACAGGGAGTACCATCCAATAAGCAATTTCATTAATTCGGTAGAAGTGTCTTCTTCTAGTTTTACAAAGACCTCGGAACTAGAAGAAGAGGAACCATGATAAAATTTTATCGGTTCCATGCTTACACATTGTACTTCCTTGACCTCCAAACCCTAGACTTTATGAGGGTCAATCAGAGTTAGGGTCAGGTGAAGGATGTTTGGAGCGAGAATGAGTGAAACTTATCCCTGCTTGATGCTATGGTGAGTAGGGAGGATGCTGTGCATATGCTAAAATTCCTATAACCATTTTTTATATGTAATGACATTTTGTATAAAATTTTAATTTGTGATTTTTATTCATCAAACCATATCTTCTCTACCATTTTTAATGAGTTATTATATATGGAGTAGCTTAAACATGATGAAATTGTGTTTTTCTCGAATCACTTTTGACTAGTATAGAGTAAATAAGTCACCAACAATTTTTAGTTGTATGCTAATAGATAAACTCTTAGACACTCTTAAAAAAGTATAAAACAATTATTTTAAATAACCATCTGATTAGATGGATTAGTAAAGTAATATTTCCATAAAATTTATTTGAACTAAATGGGGTTACTTTTTCTTTTAGGGTATCATTACTCTTTTCTTTCCTGCTTTCCTGCTTTCCTGCTAAATTAGGGTTTGTTTGGAGCAACCGCAACTTGTCCAATTTAACCTGATAAGCTGCTGGTCAGCAATTGATCTTGATGAGCTAGCTGACTGTTTGAGGCAGCTGTTTGAAAATAGCTGATTTGCAGCTGTTTCTGGATAAATGATCATTCTACTCCTATTAGGTAATGTTGTTTGCAACCGAAATGTCTTAACAATATATTTAATACTAGAGATGTAGAAAACTCATACAGAACAGTAAAAAAAAAGGAGCTTTCACTTAATATTGAGTATCAAGATTGATAAAATAAAATGAAAACAACTATTAAAATGACAAATAAAATTATAATAATAAGGGCAAGCAGGGTTAATTTTTCGACATGTATTCTGCCCAGGGATGTCGAATCCAATTCAATGTGGTTTGATCATACATTATACATTAATAATGCTAATGGTTAAATAAAAAATAAACCAAAAAAATTTTTCTTAAAAAATAAATTACATACATAATACATAGTTCTATTATATTTATATATTTCACATCTAAACTCTCATATCTATATATAGTACCCAAATTCTTATATAACATACATAAACAATAATATTATTATTATTTTTTTAAAATGAAATCTCTTTTCACTTATAAAAGTAAAGTATCAAATATTATGAATGTAAATAAAAAAATTTGAGTGTAAGATATACAATACATAAGAATTGGAAAACCAACTTCCTTTCCCTTACCCACATTATAACTTCACTACAATCAACCAGTTCACACTCCACTGATGCCATGTCTCCAATCATAGAATACCTCGTTCTCTTCAAAGTTTGCAACTCCACCTGCCCATCATAGATTGACGCCATGGTCTCCTCCCAACGTTGCCTCTCCATCTTCGACTTCGTCCACCACTTAGCCGTTGACCCCATCCACGACCGTCGCTCCTCTACAGTTGATTTCACCCATCACCTCCACAATTGCTTCCGCTCTAAACCCCTTGTTGTGGTATATAGAAATAAAATAGGAGAATGATCGACGATGAAGCGAAAAAAAACACGAGAAAATTCACACCAGAAAATAGTAACACAGCGGAACACACAAATTTACGTAGTTCGGCAAATTGCCTACATCCATGGAGTTGTAGAAGATTTTATTACATGAGAAATTTACATCAGTCGATTGTCTTGATTTACAAGAGGAATCTCCATTTCATTGCTCTCTCTTATTCTCTCTATAAATCGAGATACACTGAAAAAACTTTACACCGAGATACACTGAAAAAACTTTACACCGAGATACACTGAAGAAGAGAAACTTACAAGAGAAATAAACTCAATTTTTCTTCTGCCACAAGTCACTAAGAAGAAGTCAAGAGAGAAAAATTTTCTTTTTCTTATTTCTTCTTCCTTCTGCCGCAAGAAATTATTGCTTGCACTTCTTTTCTCTTATCCCGATGAAGCCCGAAGAAGAACAAAAAATCTTGACCTAGAAACCAAACGAGAGCCGCTGCGATGCCTTTTATCACGAATATGAAGCAAAAACGTCGCGACCCTTTGCGACAAAGGAGCAGTTTGCGAACAACAGGGTTGCGACCTTTCGCGAACAGAAGAGGGAGTACGCACGAAAAAACGGGAGCGGGAGTTTTTGATTGTGTGCGGGAATGAGCGGACTGAACCAGACTCCATCCTTAACAAATCTCCCACTTGGAGACCGGGTACACAAACATCAACATCTCCTTTCTCAAACTGATATTCTCTACTAGCGGCGTCACATTTTTCTTCAAACATGTATCTTCCACCTCTCCAACTCAAAACTTCTGTATTCACTCCAGAAGAACTACTGAAACTATGAACATTTTCAGTTTCTCAAGAGTAACAAATCTTCCACTTGAAGACTGGTACATAGGCAACAATATCTCCTTCCTCAAACTGATATCCTCTACTAGCAACATCACATTTTTCTTCAAACATATATCCTCCACCTCTGCAACTCAAATCATCTCTCTTCACTCCAAAAGACAAACCGAAGTTGTGTGCAACTTCAGTTTCTCAAGAGTAATACCCTTAGTCAACATATCAGCAGGGTCCACATAGCCTTGCACCTCCAAGCTATTTCATAGGTTACTCTTGCCGCTGCTGAAAGTCTTTTTCACCAAGTCTAGTCTTTTACCTCTTACTGTCATCACGCTCAGTCTTCACCCAATACTGTCGGTCGTCATACGGCTGGGTGCGATTTAATTTAGTGTAATACAGTATTTAGAAATTATGTATTTTAATTTAAAGAAAATGGGGTCAAACTTATCCCATTGATTCCTACAATTTACCACTTGATAATAAGCTCAATTAAATAAACTATAGAAATAAATGACTTCCGTTTGATCTCTAAGTTTGCATGTTGACCGACATATTTCTTTATTCGATATGAGAGTCAAATATGATTTATTTTAAATTTGGGTTTTTTTAAGTTCACTGTAAGGGCAAGCCCCTATAGTTAATTATATCTTAAGCAAATGAATCACTTAAGAAAACTCTCGATAAAAATCAAGAATTTTTTGTTTTCATGAATTCGTAAGAAAGAGTTTTCAACGAACATGATTGTGAAATTTTCAATAAGGATTGGTTCAAAGATGAAGATTTTGTTTTAAAAATCAAAAGAAGAAAAACATGGAAGATTAAAGGTCCAGAATAGGTACTTAGTAATCTCCCAAACTATCCCAATGTTTGACTCAATTTAGGATGATATTAATTTAAGTTAAGTCTTGCCAATTTTATTAATTAAAGCTTAAATTTGTGTAATGATGATTTACACAAAAATCTAGAAAGATATGAGGTTTTACGTCGAGTGATTACCTCAGAATCTTAAAACAAGTTAGGACATGATGCATATCAGGACTATGCAGGAGCCTAACAAAAAGAGAAATTTTAAATCATAAAAAGCAGCCTCAGAATCTTAAAGATTGTTATTTAAACTAAAGAAATGTCTTGAACGAGCTGCCCACGAAATCTACTCCAAGTTCCTTGTTGAAGTGTCTTCAAGTCTTCAGGTCCTCCGATCTTATTATTAAAATTTTTATATGTTTTGATAATTTTATAGTGAATTAATTAAAGGGTAGTAAATGTATAATTCAAACCTAGGCCAATGCTAAGTTCACTTAAATTAAGTCTCTAATGTTATGATTTTTAGGTTCTCCCTAATCTAAATAACTTTTATTCCTTTATTATTTGTCCTTAACACATGTTTTTCATGTTTGATAAAAGCAATAAAAACATACATTGAGATACATAAAACAATATATAGAGCAAATATATTGTTTAACATCAACAAAATGCATCGTCCAATAAATCTTCGTAAACTAGAATAAAATCGGGGTTTAAGTTGAGTTATGTGATATTTGTGATTAATAATTGATTAATCCTTGAGTCACTTTATCGATTTTAGGGCTGAAATATTTTAAGTTGTTTATATATTATTGTCGAAGTTTAAGTATTTTATTTTAGTTATTTTTGTTAACGTATTATTTATGTGAAGTTGACGACTTAAAAACTGACTTAACCTACAAAACCATGCTTTAAAGTCTTGTTGTGCTTGGTTTGGTTTCAGTTTAAATTTTAATATGTTTTATGTAAGTTTTACCCATCCCAATATGTTTTATTTTATTTCTTAATTGATGTTTAAGTTGAGGGATTTAGGTTTAACTTAGGTTAAAGGTTATACCTAAAAGGTTCTTTTATGTTTAACCTATGAGTTAAGTTCTAACCTAAGGTTTAGAGTATGTTTAGTTTAAAGCTAAGCTATGATTAAGGTTTGTTTTACTAAAGATTAGGGTTGGATTAAAGTTAGCTAACCTAAAGTTTAGGTTAACAAATCCTATTGATTTAAGCTTAAATAACCTAAAATTTAGGTTAATTGATCATGTTGGTTTAGGGATAACTATCATAAGGTTTATGTTAATTAATCCTATTGATTTAGGGTTAACTAACCTAAGGTTTAGGCTTTAGAGTTAACTAACCTAAGGTTTATGTTAACTAATCATGTTAGTTTATGGTTAACTAACCTAAAGTTTAGATTAACTAACATAAGATTTAGGTTAACTAATCCTATTGGTTTAGGGTTAACTAACCTAAGGTTTATACTTGTCTAATCCTATGAATTAGAGTTAACTAACCTAAAATTTAGGTTAACTAATCCTGTTAATTTATGGTTAACTAACATAAGGTTTAAGTTAATTAAATATATTTGTTTAGGATTAACTAACCTAGGATTTAGGTTAACTAATTCTATTAGTTTAAGGTTAACTAACCTAAGGTCAATCCTATTGGTTTAAGGTTAACTAAACTAAGGCTTATGTTAAATAATCCTATTGGTTTAGGGTTAAGTAATCTTAACTAATCTAAGATTTAGGTTAACTAATTTTATTGGTTTAAGGTAACTAACCTATGGCTTAGATTAACTAATCCTATCAATTTAGGGTTAACTAACCTAGGTTTAGGTTAACTAATTCTAGTATTTAGACTGGCTAATTTTAGTGGTCAGGATCACTAATACTAATGGTCTAGGTTAAGTCTAACCTAAGATTAAGGTTTAGTTTATGATGAACCTAATGTGTAGGATAAACTAAATTAAAGTTCTTGTTGACTAACCTTAAACTCCAAGAATTTTAGTCTGAATTAAATTATAGTATGACTTAAATCTCAAGTTTAAAATGATTTAATTATTCAAATTGGACTCAGCTAAATGTTAAGTTTACCCAAGCTAGACCCGAGCTAAAGACTGGATAGCCTAAAGCCCTAAATGACTAAAATTGAACTTAATAGGTGATTGAATCAATCCTTGAGTTGCCTGACCAGGTCTGTAATCAAGTTGAACCATACCTAAAGAGAATTGGCTAGGTTGGACTTGGGTTGAGCTCGAGCTAGATAAACTTAGCCTACATTAAACCTTAACCCTAATTAATGTGTTTTAAATATAAAAATTACTTTAAACATTTTAAAGTTTTTAAACCTCTGCTTATGGTCAAATGTTCAATCAGAGAGAGTTTTACATTTTTAAATTTTTTTTTTTAATTTTTAAGTCACATGAATATGTCGTTTTGTTCAAAAATCAAAATATAAATATAGAGACATTAAGATGGTTTGAAAAAATCAGAGAAGATTCCAACAAGACCATTTTTATCATTTATATTTTAATTTTTATGATTTAAATACTTCAGGATTTCAAAAATTAATTTAAAAATATTCATTTGGTGAAAATTTGTGATTTCAATTTTAAAAAATTCTTCTTAATTTTTTGAGTTCATAGCTTCTTTCAGTTTAATTTTTCAAGTTTTCTACAAAAAAGTTATGTAATTTTAAAATTAATTTATAATTATTGAAATTAAAAATTTTAAAAAATTGTAACGATATCTTCTCCCTCCCTCGACGATACCCGCGACGCACAGGAAAGAAGCTGCGGCTGAAACTTCCGTGAGTCCGTTCTCCACCGATTCTCAACAAAAATTGGCATTCTTGGGCACTTTTTGTTCAAATAAAAAAGTAGATCGCATCCATACAAATACTTAGGTGTTTTGTGGTTTATTTTTTGATCTGGAACGGAGGGAAGTTCCAGATTATTGTTTCAATTTAAGAGATATACCTGAGCCTAAGAGATTTGTCATCAATTAGGTTTGAATAACTATGCTTCATTGAGCGTACCTAACTCCTTGTGGCGTCGATTTGACGTCGCTTTCTCGTCGGGTTTGAGGTTCGCCGGANGGACCTTATCCGCATCCTCGCCAAGCTCTTCCCGCAATACGCGGTCCCCACAAGGTAAGCCATCCACCCTCTCCTTGAATGGTATCTTTATGTGCGGATCGAGGGTATTCAAGAGTGGACGAAGCTAGGGTTACGCTCTTAAATTCAGATTTTTATACAATTTGGTCTTTTATTTTCTTTTGAAATATTAATTTTGTCACTCTTGAAATATCACTGAACGACAAGCCATCCACCCTCCACGCTCTCCTTGAATGGTATCTTTATGTGAGGATCGAGGGTATTCAAGGGTGGATGTAGCTAGGGTCACCCTCTTAAATTCAAATTTTTATACAACTTGGTCTTTTAGCTTTTTTGAAATATTAATTTTGCCACTCCTGAAATATCACTTTGAACTTTATTATTTTTGGCCCTCCCACGTTGGCATCTTCCAAAACTTGGTACTTAAGCGTTCCTCTGCCAGAAACACGTGTGCAATATAAATCATGTAGTCGGTAATGGAAACTCATCGTTTGGGCATGTTTTGTTCAAGTCTCTGAAGTCGACACACCTTTTTTGTCCATTCTTCTTTCTGACTGGCACTATGTTGGCTAATCATATTGAATATTGTTCTTCTCTTACAAATTTAGTGTCTATTAAATTTTTTGACCTCGGTGGTAACTCCTTGTCACTTAATAGGGAACTAATAAAAATGGATCTATGGTCATATTCATTCCTTAAATTGATTTCCTTTAGCTAATCGACTGTTGATTTGATTTTTTTTCAAATTCTGGTGCAGTGTCTTCTATCGGAGATTCTTTGAAGTCAACTTCTACTTCAAGACAGTCTTACTCTGATTTATTAGTGACAACCAAGCAAAATTTTGTGTCATCCACCAGGCCTATCATGCCGAACCCAATGCCTTCATTTGAGATGAAAGTTTGATTTTTGTTGTTTCATAATTCCTTAAAAAGATGCCAAGTCCCTTTTGAAAATTGTTTAGTCACAAAACCTTGTTAAACACGTTTTTTAACACACAGGGAGTACCATCCAATAAGCAATTCCATTAATTCGGTAGAAGTCTCTTCTTCTAGTTTTACAATGGCCTCGGAACTAGAAGAAGAGGAACTATAATAAAATTTTATCAGTTCCATGCTTACACATTGTACTTCCTTGACCTCCAAACCCTAGACTTTATGGGGTCAATCGGGGGTCAGGTGAAGGATGTTTGGAGCGAGAATGAGTGAAACTTATCCCTGCTTGATGTTATGGTGAGTGGGGAGGATGCTATGTATATTGCTAAAATTCCTATAACCATTTTTTATATGTAATGACATTTTGTATACAATTTTAATTTGTGACTTTGATTCATCGAACCATATCTTCTCTACCATTTTTAATGAGTTATTATATATGGAGATGAAATTGTGTTTTTCTCATGTCACTTTTGACTAGTATAGAGTAAGTCACCAGCAATTTTTAGTTGTATGCTAATAGATAAACTCTTGGACACTCTTAAAAAAATATAAAACAATTATTTTAAATAACCATCTGATTAGATGGATTAGTAAAGTAATATTTCCTTAAAATTTATTTGAACTATATGGGGTTACTTTTTCTTTTAGGGCATCATTAATCTTTTCTTTCCTGCTTTCGTGCTAAATTAGGGTTGTTTGGAGCAACTGCAACTTGTCCAACTTATCCTGATAAGCTTCTGATAAGTTGTTGGTCAGCAGCTCTCAGCATCTGATCTTGATGAGCTAGCTGGCTGTTTGAGGCAGCTGTTTGAAAACAGCTTATTTGCAGCTGTTTGTGGATAAATGATTATTCAACTCCTGTTAGGTAATGTTGTTTGCAACCAAAATGCCTTAACAATATATTTAATACTAGAGATGTGGAAAACTCATACAGAACATTAAAAAAAAAAGAAAGAGCCCTCACTTAATAGTGAGTATCAAGATTGATAAAATAAAATGAAAAAAATTATTAAAATTACAAATAAAATTATAATAATAAGGGCAAGCAGGGTTAATTTTTCGACATGTATTATAACCAGGGATGTCAAATCCAATTCAATGTGTTTTGATCATACATTATACATTAATAATGCTAATGATCAAATAAAAAATAACCAAAAAAATATTCTTAAAAAATAAATTACATACATTACACATAGTTCTACTATATTTATATATTTCACATCTAAACTCTCATATCTATATATAGTACCCAATTTTTTATATAACATACATAAACAATATTATTATTATTATTATTATTTTTAAAATAAAATCTCTTTTCACTTATAAAATTAAAGTATCAAATATTATGAATGTAAATAAAAAAAATTTGAGTGTAAGATATACAATACATAAGAATTGGAAAACCAACTTCCTTTCCCTTACCCACATTATAATTTCACTACAATCAACCTGTTCACACTCCATTGATGCCATGTCCCCAATCATAGAATACCTCGTCCTCTTCAAAGTCTGCAACTCCACCTGCCTATCATAGATCGACGCCATTGTCTCCTCCCAACATTGCCTCTCCACCTTTGACTTCGTCCCCCACTTTGCCGCCGACCCCATCCATGACCGCCGCTCCTTGACAGTTGATTTCACCCACCACCTCCACAACTGCTTCCGCTCTAAACCAGATCTTGCCTCCTATGCCATCCTCCCCTTGTTGTGGTATATAGAAATAAAATAGGGGAGTGATCGATGATGAAGCGAAAAAAAAACACGAGAAAATTTACTACCTAAGAAATTTACACCAGTCGATCGTCTCGATTTACAAGAGGAATCTCCACTTCATTGCTCTATTTTGTTCTCTCTCTACACCGAGATACACCGAAGAAGCTCTAAATCGAGATACACCGAAGAAGATAAACTTACAAGAGAAATAAACTCAATTTCTCTTCTGCCACAAACCACCAAGAAGAAGCCAAGGAAAAACAATTTTCTTCTTTATCTTTCTTCTTCCTTCTGTCGCAAGAAATTATTGCTTGCACTTCTCTTTCTCTATCCCGAGAAAGCCCGAAGAAGAAAAAATATTGACTTAAAAACCAAATGGGAGCTGCTGCGATGCCTTTTATCACGAACAAGAAGCGGAGACGTCGCGACTATTTGCGACAAAGGAGCGGTTCGCGAACAGCAGGGTCGCAACCTTTCACGAACGGAAGAGGGAGTTCACGTGACAGAACACGAGCGAGTCTTCAATTGTGTGCGGGGACGAGCGAACTGAACCAGGCTCCATCCTTAACAAATCTCCCACTAGGAGACCGGTACACATGCAACAACATCTCCTTTCTCAAACTGATATCCTCTATTAGCGGCGCACATTTTTCTTCAAACATATATCTTTCACCTCTGCAACTCAAAACCTCTGTCTTTACTCCAGAAGATCAACTGAAACTATTTATATTTTCAGTTTCTTAAGAGTAACAAATTTTCCACTTGAAGATCGGTACACAGATCAACATCTCCTTCCTCAAACTAATATCCTCTACTAGTGACATTACATTTTTCTTCAATCATGTATGCTCCACCTTTGCAACTCAAAGCATCTCTCTTCACTCCAAAAGATCAACTGAAGTTGTGTACAACTTCAGTTTCTCAAGAGTAACATCCTTAGTCAACATATCAGTAGGGTCCACATAGTTTTGCACCTCCAAGCTATTTCCTAGGTTACTCTTGTCTCTACTTACAACTCCTACTGCATGGGCAATATCCTGCCTCTACTGAAAGTCTTTTTCACCAAGTCTAGTCTTGTATCTCTTACTGCCATCACGCTCAGTCTTCACCCAGTATTGTCGGTCGTCATACGGATGGGTGCGATTTAATTTAGTGTAATATATTATTTAGAAATTAGGTATTTTAATTTAAAGAAAATTGGGTCAAACTGATCACATTTATTTCTATAGTTTGAATAATCGAGCTAACCACAAGTAATGTACCACTCTGAAAGATAATACACTACTTGATCATAAGCTCAATTAAATAAATTATAAAAGTAAATGACTTCCGTTTGATCTGCAAGTTTGCATGATGACCGACAGATTCCTCTATTCGATATGAGAGTCAAATATGGTTTATTTTAAGTCTGAGTTCTTTCAAGTTCCTTATAAGGGTAAGCCCCTATAGTTAATTATATCTTAAGCGAACAGATCATTTAAGAAAATTCTAGATAAAAATCAGGAATATTTTGTTTTCATGAATTCGAAAGAAAGAGTTTTCAACGAACATGATTGTGAAATTTCCAATAAGGATTGGTTCAAAGGTGAAAGATTTTGTTTTAAAAATCAAAGGAAGAAAAGTATGGAAGATTAAAGGTTCATAATAGATTCTTAGTAATCTCCCAAACTATCCCAATGTTTGGCTCAATTTAGGATGATATTAATTTAAGTTAACTCTTGTCAATTTTATTAATTAGGACTTAAATTTATGTAATGATGATTTACACAAAATGCCTAGAAAGATAAGAGATTTTACGTCGAGTGACTACCTCAGAATTCTAAAATAAGTTAGGACATGATGCATATTAGGACTATGCATGAGCCTAACAAAAAGAAATGTTTTAAGTCATAAAAGGCAACCTCATAATCTTAAAAATTGTTAGACATGATGCATATCTGGACTATGCATGAGCCTAACAAAAAGAGATGTTTTAAATCATAAAAGACAACATCAGAATCTTAAATATTGTTATTTAAACTAAAGAAATGTCTTGAACGAGTTGCTCACGAAGTTTGCTCCAAGTTCCTTGTTGAAGTGTTTTCAAGTCTTCAGGTCCTCCGATCTTATTATTAAAAGTTTTATATGTTTTGATAATTTTATAGTAAATTAATTAAAGGATAGTAGATGTATAATTCAAACATAGGCCAAGGCTAAGTTCACTTAAGTTATGTCCATAATGTTATGATTTCTAAGTTCTCCCTAATCTAAACAACTTTTATTTTTTTATTATTTGTCCTTAACACATGCATTCTATGTTTGATAAAAACAGTAAAAGCATACATTGAGATACATAAAGTAATATGTAGAACAAATAAAAAAATAATATTTTATCAAATTTTTATTAAATTTTAATTATTTAATTAGTGGTAACCCAATCAAGATGTTTATGGCTCTGTCGTCCCGGGTCGCATGATGCTTTATTTTATTTAGTCCGAAAGGTGGTTGCCGCCAGGACTGGAAGATTCTTATCAACATCCACAGAATGCATCGTCCAATAAATCTTCGTAAACTAGAATAAAAATAGGGTTGAAGTTGTGTTATGTGATCTTTGTGATTAAGATTTGATTAATCATTGAGTTACTTTATCGATTTTAGGGTTGAAATGTTTTAGATTGTTTATATATTATTGTCGGATTTTAAGTACTTTATTTTAGTTATTTTTGTTCACTTATTATTTATGTGAAGTTGATGACTTAGAAACTGACTTAACCTACAAAGCCATGCTTTAAATCCTTGTTGTGTTTGGTTTGGTTTCAGTTTAAATTTTAATATGTTTTATGTAAATTTTACCCACCCCAATATGTTTTATTTTATTTCTTAATTGATGTTCAAGTTGAGGGGTTTAGGTTTAACTTAAGTTTAAGGTTATACCTAAAAGGTTCTTCTATGTTTAACCTATGAGTTAAGCTCTAACCAAAGGTTAGATTATGTTTAGCTTAAGGCTAAGCTATGATTAAGGTTTGTTTTACTTAAAAATAGGGTTGGATTAGGGTTAACTAACCTAAAATTTAGGTAAATAAATCCTATTGATTTAAACTTAACTAACCTAAGGTTTAGGTTAACTAATCCTGTTGGTTTAGGGATGACTATCCTAAGATTTAGGTTAACCAATCCTATTGATTTAGGGTTAACTAACCTAAGGTTTAGGCTTGTTCAATCTTATGGATTAGAGTTAACTAACCTAAAATTTATGTTAACTAATCATGTTAGTTTATGATTAACTAACCTAAGACTTAGGGTTAACTAATCATATTAATGTAGGGTTAACTAACCTACGGTTTAGGCTTATCTAATCCTATAGATTAGAGTTAACTAACCTAAGATTTATGCTAACTAATATTGTTAATTTATGGTTAACTAACCTAAGATTTAAGTTAATTAATCATATTGGGTTAGGGTTAACTAATCCTAGTGGTTTAGGGTTAACTAATTATATTGGTTTAGGGTTAACTAACCTAAGTTTTATGTTAACTAATTATAATAGTTTAGGGTTAACTAACCTTAACTAACCTAAGATTTAGGTTAACTAGTCTTATTGGTTTAGAGTTAACTAACATATGACTTAGATTAACTAATTTAATTAATTTAGGGTTAACTAACCTGTTTAGGTTAACTAATAATAGTATTTAGACTGGCTAATTTTAGTGGCTAGGATCACTAATCCTAATGGTCTAGGTTAAGGCTAACCTAAGATTAAAGTTTAGTTTATGATGAACCTAATGTGCAGGTTAAACTAAACTAAAGTTCATGTTGACTAACTCTAAACTCCAAGAATTTTAGTCTGAATTAAATTATAAGATGACTTTAGTCTGAATTAAATTATAAGATGACTTAAATCTTAAGTTTAAAATGGTATAATTATTCAAATTGAACTCAACTAAATGTTAAGTTTACCCAAGCTAGACTATGGTTGAAGACTGGCTAACCTAAAGCCCTAAATGACTAAAATTGAACTTAATAGGTGATTGAATCAATCATTGAGTTGGCTGACCAGGTTTGTAATCAAGTTGAACCGAACCTAAAGAGAATTGACTAGGTTGGACTTGGGTTTAGCTCGGGCTAGGTAAACTTAGCCCAAATTAAACCTTAACCCTAATTAATGTGTTTTAATTATAAAAATTATTTTAAACGTGATTTTAAAGTTTTTAAACCTCTGTTTATGGTCAAATGTTCGATTAGAGAGTTTTACAATTTTTATTTTTTTTTAAATTTTTAATTTACATAAATATGTCGTATAATTCAAACCTAGGTCAATGCTAAGTTCACTTAAGTTAACTCCATAATGTTATGATTTCTATACAAAAATTAAAATACAGCATTAAAATGGTTTAGAAAAATCAGAGAAGATTCCCACAAGACCATTTAATATCTCTACCAAATTTCTTATTTTTATCATTTATATTTTAATTTATATGATTTAAATACTCCAGAACATCAAAAATTAATTTTAAAATATTCATATGGTGAAATATTGTGATTTCAATTTTAAAAAATCCTTCTCAATTTTCTAAATTCATAGTATCTTTCAGTTTAAATTTTTGAGTTTTCTACAAAAACTTATGTAATTTTGAACTTAATTTATAATTATTAGAATTAAAAAAATTTAAAAAAATTGCTACAGTATCTTCTCCCTCCTGCGATGCACAGGAAAGAAGTCGCGATCGAAACTTCCCAGAGTCCGTTGTCCACTGATTCTCAACCAAATTTGGCGTTCTTGAGCTCTTTTTGTTCAGATCAAAAAATAGATCACATTTATCTGGATACTTAGGTGTTTTAAGGTCTATTTTTTGATCTGGAACAGAGGGAAGTTCGTGATTATCGTTTCAATTTAAGAGGTATATCTAAGCCTAAGAGGTTTGTCCTCAATTAAGTTTGAATAACTATGCTTCCTTGAGCGTATCTAACTCATTGTGGCGTCGATTTGATGTCGTTTCACGTCGGGTTATAGATTTGCCGGAATTTGGCTTGCTTCTGCTTTTCCAGCGATGTCGGCGGTTTCCGTCAAGGGAGGAGGTGATGGTTGTGTTCCTCATGTAAGGAGCACAACTTTGCTCAAGAGTCAAGTGGGTTTGGTGGCTCCAAAAGAAGTTGACTAGCTTTCCTCTCTTCTTCCTCCTCTTCCCTTCTTTTTTTTTGTTCAGTTTGGCCACCTTTTATAGCCATGGGGAGAGGGAGAGAGAGAGAGGCGTGAGAGATAATTTTATTTTTTATTACACCTGTAGGTGTGGGAGTGAGTGAGTGAGTGAGAGTGANGAGAGAGAGAGAGAGAGAGAGAGAGAGAGAGAGAGAGAGAGAGAGAGAGAGAGAGAGGCGTGAGATTTTTTATTTATTATTTTTATTATATCTGTAGGCGCGGGAGTGAATGGCAGCTGCCCATGGGATTGGATATTGGGATTGGATATTTACATGCGTGAGTTATAATAGAGATAGGATATTATATTATATTATAATATAATAATATTATTATTGTTATCAACTCGCTTATTTTTCGTCAGGGCATGTTCTCGCAGCGAAGTCGACATCCTTTCTGACTAAAATCGACATTTCGAACGCACTCATTTTGTCTGTTTCGTCATCCAAAGTCATTCAGATAACTTTGTTGATGTTCACGTTAAAAATACGTTAAATTTAATTTTTATCGAATTTTTTAGTTCACGATCGTTCTTTTTGGAAATTGATCATGAGTCAATTAAATGGATTTAGATTCGATTGAAATTGGATCTAAATATCTTGAATTTGATGTGAATTTGAAATTGATGAGATTTTGATCAAAGTGAGCGAATTTGGTCAAATTGGACCCAATGGATGGTCAAGAATTGATTTTAGTGATGTTTGAAATGATTTTAGATAATTTGAGAATTTCTGGGCAATGAGTGGCACTTTGATAATTTTGGCAAACTTTGGTCAAAGTGGTAAAAATGTTGATGTAAGGCTCCAAGTGGTTAAGGAAGAAATTTCGAGTCAAACAACACTGTCTATGGTCATTTTCGATCAATGTGAAAAGTTTTATGATCCCAAAGAATTTTTTAAGTATTCGTTGTTTTTGTGTCGATGTGCTAAAAAATTGTCCGGAAGTACGACAATATTACAATCAAAATTCTCATAATAACATAAGAAATGATTTGTTGTGATTTTTAGGACTCATTGGTTACTCTGAAAATTTTTGGAAAATGTGATAGTAAATATAAAAATTTTGGACTATTTCGCGTAATTTGAGTAAGGTTAACTTTTGATGCAAATGTTAATCATATGACAGTCCTATGGGGAACCCCTCTTGAGCTCCCACATATTAGCTCTACCTACTAAGTGCTAGAAGTTAAAACCAACATGTGGAACTTCAAGATGAGCAAAGAAGAGTTTAGAATTTCTATTGGTGATGGTGCCATCATTAGTCCTCTAAAAAGTTAATAGGTAAGTCATATGACTAGATCCTAGGCATCTAAAGGAAAGACTGAAATCCCTTGCCCAAAAGTGAGGTCAACAGGTACACCCACTTGCTGTGTAATGCCTTCTTTCCTGGTGGAAGTTCTGCTAGCTCTCACTTGCTCGAACTTTCATCTTACAATATTTCTTCATTGCTCTGTAGTTCTCCACTATCTGTATGTAGAACAATAAGAATGTGTGCCCTGTACTCACTCTCATATTTACTTCCATCATCATCAGAATTAGGAACTGCCGGTAATAGTATATTTTGTACTTCAGATGCCACATTTACGCTATCATTCTCCATCTTCATGGGATTCCTACAGTTCCTCTTTATGTGGTCAGCCTTGACATAATTTTAGCAAGTTGTTTGTTGACCAAACTTTGATTTTGATCTCTCTATATTTGAGTTCATGTCCTGTTATCTCCATCTGAAATCAATATTCATTGCCGAACTCGTACCTGAGATCTTGCCAGAATCTTTTCTGCGCACCTCTTAACCAAAATTAAATCACGAATATCATCACATTTCAGTTTAGATTTACCTACAGAATTACTAACAGCTATCTTCAAAACTTTCCAACTATTTGACAATGAAGCCTACAAGATCAGTGCACGTATCTCACATTCAATTCAATTTTCACATACGATAATTAATTTGTGATAGTATTAAAATCATTTAGTTGTCGTAAAACAAATGTGTCTTTCTCTATTTTTAAATTGAATAACTTCTTCATTAAGTACAACTTGTTATTCGTCGATGATTTTTCATACATACATGGTAATGCTGCCATGAGATTGCTGTAATCTTTTCCTTGACGACGTTGTGTGCAACGAACCTCGATAGGGTCAATCGAATGACCCCCAAAACTAATCAATCTAACAAATTCCATTCACCCTCATCCATCCTTTTAGATTTTTTTCCCAATAACGAAAGATGAAGTTTCTTCACATACATATACTCCTCTATTTGCATCTTCCAGTAACCAAAATCTGCTCCATAAAATTTTTTGATTCCTGAAACCTTCACTTCATCTACAACAATCATTTTTCCTCAGATCCGAAACACGTTCTTTGATACTAGTTATTGTGGTATATAAAAATAAAATATGAGAACGATCGATGATGAAGCGAAAAAAAGCACAAAAAAATTCACACTAGAAAACAGTAACACGGTGGAACACATAAATTTACGTAGTTCGGCAAATTGTCTACTTTCACGGAGATGCAAATGATTTTACTATTTGAGGAATTTACACCGATCGATCGTCTCAATTTACAAGAGGAATCTCTTACTTCATTGCTCTCCTCTTCACTCTCTTCTCTCTCTATACTGAGATACACCGAAGATGATAAACTTACAAGAGAAATAAACTAAATTTCTCTTGTGCCACAAGCCACAAAGAAAAAATCAAGGGAGAACAATCTTCTTCTTTCTTCTTCCTTCTATCGCAAGGAATTATTGTTTGCACTTCTCTTCCTCTATCCCGAGGAAGCTCGAAGAAGAACAAAAAATCATGACTTACAAACCAAAGAAGAGCCGTTGCGATGCCTTTTATCACGAACAGGAAGCGAAGAAGTCGCGACTATTCGCGACATCAAAGCGGTTTGCAAAAAGCGAACAACATGGTCACGACCTTTAGCGAACAGAAGCGGGAGTCTTCGTGTGTGTGCGAGAACCGGCAGACTAAACCAGGCTCCATCCTTAACACCCCTCCCACCTTGTGGTCGTCCACCTGAAGGCTCTAATCATCAAAGATGTCTTCGTCGTCAATTGGTCACCGATCTCGAATGAGACATCGTCCCATTATCGGGACCGAGGATGCAATTTTTTATCATGAAGTCGCTGGAGAGGATATCGGTGGCCAGGATCGTTGATGAGGGCATGTACGTAAGTTTTAACTCTGAACGGTTGGCCAAGGGGTGGAACTTGCGGCCGATGTTTAATATAATAAGAATCCGGTGTTCAACGATTTGTCCGCCAAAAGCCGTAATCAAACTGAGAATAAGATGCCCCAAATGGACCCTTTTTTTTGTTATCTATATTTGGTTTTTTTAATTTTAATAATAATTTCACATGTTATTTATGTTTATTCTATTTTTTATATTTTATCTCAAATTTTTTATTTGTATTAAATTGGTGCTACTCTCAAATTACTGAGTCAATCCATATTTTCTAGCTTTTCATAAAAAAATAGTATACATACTAATTGATTAGCTAATAACTTATGGTATTAAAGGTTCTTTTGGAAGCAAGCTTTTAGATTTCACATAATAAACGCTTCGTACGCACAGAATCGCAAGCGGGACCGCGCGGATGAAGACCTACTAGGAAATGAATGAATGAAAAAAATCTAACGTTCAAAATTTAACGTTTTTTGAATTAGATAATAATCAGATAATAAGCCAGACGCATATATAGATAATTAGTTGGCAAGAATTACAACTATTATANTCATAAAATTTATTTTATATTAAGGCACCTAGAGCAATTTTATAGCATTGTACCATATAATGATATTTTATCGATCTCATTGCTCACCACAATGCGGTTTCTTACTTGTATTCCTCGATTCACATCTCCTCAGAAAGAAATCAATTTGTTAAATCTTTCATCATAAGCAAGATGGAAATTGTGNCCAGGCTCTTGATGCTAATTAAATTTTTCGGAAAATGTCTTACCATGAGATTTCAGCTTCTTTTAGTAATAAGTATTGTATGTAGTATTTGGTAGGAATCTAATGTTGTAATATGNCCAGGCTCTTGATGCTAATTAAATTTTTCGGAAAATGTCTTACCATGAGATTTCAGCTTCTTTTAGTAATAATTATTGTATGTAGTATTTGGTAGGAATCTAATGTTGTAATATATATCTATCTAACTATTGAACTTTTTTCATTATTGTTGTTGTTATAAGTTAGCTTTTTATCCAATTGACATATGATGATTGAGCTAACATGATTTAAAATCTAGAGCAAGATGTTTTGACTTACCTAACAGAGTTGAACTTACATAATGTTCTAATAATGTGAATTTGAGTATGATGTTCTGAACTAACATACCTAACATGATTCAACAAAGATTCAATATATATTGTAGGTTTTGAGCTTAACCAACTTATTCTTTATCATGAATAAAGAAATTTAAATCTTTTCCTTCTTTTGAATGNCTTACCTAACAGAGTTGAACTTACATAATGTTCTAATAATGTGAATTTGAGTATGATGTTCTGAACTAACATCCCTAACATGATTCAACAAAGATTCAATATATATTGTAGGTTTTGAGCATAACCAAATTATTCTTTATCATGAATAAAGAAATTTAAATCTTTTCCTTCTTTTGAATTTTTGGTAGGCCATAAGCAATCATGATAGCTAAATTCAAATGATTTTAGTGTTTATATGATATTACAATGTAGACTCTATTTATAGTGAGTGGGCCAACTAACATTTTTCCTCCTGAACTTTTTTTTTTCCCGATCTAATTGGTGTTTTGAGGAGTATAGGTTTTTATATTTTTACTTTTCAAGGGAAGTTTAAGTTCTTGCTAAAAGAAAAAAGCTTGCCTCAAGAATATTTTAAAGGTCTTACACATCAAGAAACTAGACATACATAATCTTAAAAANATTTTTACTTTTCAAGGGAAGTTTAAGTTCTTGCTAAAAGAAAAAAGCTTGCCTCAAGAATATTTTAAAGGTTTTACACATCAAGAAACTAGACATACATAATCTTAAAAGAAGATTCAGATATCAAAGCCTCGATTTTGCAATTATTAAATACTTGATGTAGATTTTTAGATTTTCACCATCAACAAAAGTAGTTACAGAATATATTATTCCTTTGTGCCAAATTAGGTATTAATAATCGCAACAGTAATCATATAACGCATTTTAAAAAGAACCTTCGATGATATAAATTTTTGGGTTGAATATCTTTAATATAGTTTCATTTAATAATTTTAGACATGATAGCAGTTTGAGAAGTAATAGGCCAATTTTTTATAAGAAAACTTCTTGATAAAACTAAATCTATACCTGCAATCCATCCTTTTATATGGAAAACTCAAATCATCATCATGACATGTAAGTCATCTAATAGAATAAGCATTTATAAGTTTATTTTGAATGATTATGGCTCGAGGAAGAAATTTTTCATTTTAGGGATTAACTCTAAGCATTTGCAAAATTCTTGCTTGCTCTACTCTTTGATTTCGAGTAATCTTAACATTACTCCTTGATCTATTCTGACATGATAGCTTGAGCCCCTTTGGTAGCAACTTCAAGTTTCTTTCAATAATTTTAGAATGAAAAGTGGGAAGCCTCAATCTTATCATCTAAACACCTTATACAAATGATGTCTCTAAGCACTATCATAGTAAATCTAAACACCTTATAAAATGAAGTCTCTAAGTACTTCAAGTTTTTTTTTCTCTCAACTATACTTGTTTTAATACTGATGGCATGGAATTTTACATTAGATGGATATTTGATAATACCATGAATGACTTGAGGTTAAATTTGGTTTCGAAATGCTTTAAAACCATAGATATTCGTTCAACTAAAATTATCTCACCAATATCAAAGTTGTTGTACTCTTCTTCTTCTGATTGTGATATAAAATAATATTGCACAAATGGTTTATTCTCAAAAAATAGACAATATCAATAATATTATAAGAAATTAAATTTATGCATTCAAGAATTTTCTCTCTTCCCAAAATGCTCCTACATTGCAAGGCTAATAGCGATCATAGCATTGATTTCTATTTGTTAACTATTTGTTAATTTTTGTCTACTTTGGATATGGATAGATATTTCCTTATAACAAATATTACCTTAGGAAAGAGTAGGAGTTTGTTATGGGAATTTGTGAGGATGGCTTTGATAGTTTAGCGCTTTGAAATCAAGATCCATGAAAATTTGCATCGCTATAAAGTTTGCATTCTCACTCAAACCATCGATATTATTTTGTTCAATAGCAAAAAGAATGATAAAGGTAAAGGAAGATTAAAGAAGTGAGACACATCTGGTATTTGAGTTGATAATATGGTAAAAATGTAAAGAGTTTGACTAGAAACTTTATTATGTGTAGGAATATAAAATTATGAGGAATAGAGTCTCTAGATATTGAAAAATGTCTTCCTCTTGTACTCTAAAGGTGACAACTACTAAAACCTTTAGAGTTAAGCATAATCTTCTTGTTCGAAGTAAATTATTTTTCCTCTGTAGTACAATTGTGGATCTCATGAACAAATGAGTTACAAATAGAGCATGCATCAAGTTTCTAATAATAAGTCCCCACTTCCTCAAACCTAAGACATTTATCTTCATCAAGAGNTTGAAATCAAGATCCATGAAAATTTGCATCGCTATAAAGTTTGCATTCTCACTCAAACCATCGATATTATTTGGTTCAATAGCAGAAAGAATGATAAAGGTAAAGGAAGATTAAAGAAGTGAGACACATTTGGTATTTGAGTTGATAATATGGTAAAAATGTAAAGAGTTTGATTAGAAACTTTATTATGTGTAGGAATATAAAATTATGAGCAATAGAGTCTCTAGATATTGAAAAATGTCTTCCTCTTGTACTCTAAATGTGACAACTACTAAAACCTTTAGAGTTAAGCATAATCTTCTTGTTCGAAGTAAATTATTTTACCTCTGTAGTACAATTGTGGATCTCATGAACAAATGAGTTACAAATAGAACATGCATCAAGTTTCTAATAGTAAGTCCCCGCTTCCTCAAACCTAAGACATTTATCTTCATCAAGATAGACAATCATAATAATATGTAAGCTTTATGAGTGCACACACCCTTTCCAATGTGAAACTAATTNATGTATGCTGTGATGAATATTTCGGTGCAAGAAACATTTCTCTCAGTAATGTATATTATCAAATACTTTGTATCATTACTACCCTCTGTTTTTATCATAATATGCACATATGACAACACAGTTCTACCCAATNGTTCTTTATATATATATATATATATATATATATATATATATATATATGTATGTATGTATGTATGTATGCTGTGATGAATATTTCGGTGCAAGAAACATTTCTCTCAGTAATGTATATTATCAAATACTTTGTACCATTACTACCTCTGTTTTTATCATAATATGCACATATGACAACACAGTTCTACTCAATTATATTATATATTAGGTGTGTTAAAATTGTGTGGTTTTTGCTGGGTAATAGATTGGATCTTTGACACAATGCTTGGATAGAAAAAAAAAAGTTGTCTATTTGTTAGGGTTTTGGGCTTCCTTAAGTGTAGCNTTCTACCCAATTATATTATATATTAGGTGTGTTAAAATTGTGTGGTTTTTGCTGGGTAATAGATTGGATCTTCACAATGCTTGGATAGAAAAAAAAAAGTTGTCTATTTGTTAGGGTTTAGAGCTTCCTTAAGTGTAGGATTTGGATGAATTGACTGAGTTTAGCCTTAAATTCTTGATTTGATTCTTTTTGCCTTTCTTTTAAACAGTTTTCACAAAATTACCTCAGATTAAATATATTTCAACAGAATAATTTTAGAGACTTAAAGTTCAAGATTTAGTAAACCTTTGTTAATAGGAATTACAAAATTCAGAATTTGCTAAATCCTATTTGCTATCAAGCAACCCCAAGAATAAAGGAAAAATGAGAATTACTGAAAATTTCTTCCAATTTTTTTCTTCTATTCTATATCTACTTGAATGGCACTTGGCATTTATACAAGAACTCTGCTATATCTACTCTTTTAAACCCTACCTTATCCACATTGTCTTGGGCTATGTTTGAAGAAGATTACCAAGGTACTGAGGTCAAAGATTTACACACACACAAAAAAAATCATAAATAAATAATTAAATAAAATAAAAGATAATTTGTTCGGAGGAATAAGGGGAAACTAGGAGTTCTTATCACCCTTTTTTGGCATTGACTCAAGTACTAGCTCTTCTTCCAAATGTTTGATTAGTTATATATTTTATTGTTTTGCTTCTCTTTNCTATATCTACTCTTTTAAACCCTACCTTATCCACATTGTCTTGGGCTATGTTTGAAGAAGATTACCAAGGTATTGAGGTCGAAGATTTACACACACACAAAAAAAATCAAAAATAAATAATTAAATAAAATAAAAGATAATTTGTTCGGAGGAATAAGGGGAAGCTAGGAGTTCTTGTCACCCTTTTTTGGCATTGCCTCAAGTACTAGCTCTTCTTCCAAATGTTTGATTAGTTACATATTTTATTGTTTTGCTTCTCTTCTTCATATAAGCTTTTGTCGGTGAGTTTCATGCCCTTTTTCTCTTCATCACCTTCGAACTCGTTGCTCCTCACTCATTTTTTGAATTTTCAGAAATCTTTACTTTATTGAGAGTTCCTTCTACCAAATCTCTTTTAATGCCTTTCTCTTCTTCTAATACGTTAAGTTTTCCTTCCTTAACTTTTCTTATTTCCATACTTTCTCTTGGTGCTGGTCCTAATCTCCCTCATCTTTTTTTGGGTTGTAAAGTAGAGATCAATCCTCGCTACATAAACTACCTATGCTCCTAAAACCAACAATTTCCATCTTGCTTATGATGAAAGATTTAACAAATTGATTTCTTTCTTTGAGGAGATGTGAATCGAGGAATACAAGTAAGAAACCACATTGTGGTGAGCAATGAGATTNATGTTATACACTCAACTCTACAACCATCCTCAGTGGTATTGGAGTAAATATACTTGGCACCAATTCATCTCCTCTTCTATCTCCTTGTTTATTTGAGATTGTTTCATAACCTTCCATCTCTTGGACATATCCTTAAAATGAAGGATTTAAAGTTGGCCTATGTATGTTATGTTTGTAAGCAAGAAGCTGAATCTCCTAATCATTTATTTTATGAATGTAATTTTGCTTCCATTGTTTGGCATCATATTGGTTCATATTTTGGTTTACGATGGCCAATTAGATTTCACATTAAGAATATCCTGAAAACTTGGAAGAACTTTGATTACTATCACAAGAAGTTTCCTTATTTCCCTATGATTGTTATGTGGTTTATTTGGATCAGAAGAAATAGTCACAAGTATGAGAACTCACCTCATACCCCCCATAATCTGGTTGCTCTTATTATTTCCAACTTCCTTAAAGCCTCTAAAGCGCTGGGAGGTATTATTTCTCAGCGGTGCAATGTTCATAGACCAACCTTAATTAAGTGATCTCCTCCTTTCCCTGGGTGGATTAAGGGTAATATTGATGGTAATTTTAATGGTGAGAAGTCTGGAATTGGAGGTTTATTTCGGGATGTTAGTGGTCAGTGTCTGGTTTTCTTTGCTTCAACTTGCTTTGCATCTTCTCCTTTGGAAGCTGAAACTAGGGCTGTTTTGGGTGCCCTACATACTGTCATTTTCTTTAGCTTCTCTGATCTCATTATTGAAACTGATTCTCAAGTTCTTTTTCACACTTTAACGGGCAAGGTAAAGCCTCTTTGGAATATGATGATTTTGATTACTCGAATAGGTTGTATGGTGGCTAGCTTTATTCTCTCTATTCAGTATAATTTTGTTAATCGGGAAGGAAATAGGCCTGCATATTGGCTGGCTAAACCTGGGTATAATGACATTTATATTGGGCAAACCCCCCCTCTCCCCTTCTCCAATTTGATTCATGATGATATTATTGATGTTTCCTATTTACGTGCTTGAGGTTGTTGTACTGCAGGGCTTTTGATGGCTTGTTTTATCTCATTCTTATTTGGATATTTCCTTTTTGCTGGGTGGTGTACATCAAGCACTTATATATGTTCTGTTTGGAGGCAAGAGAAGAGGTTTTATTGGGAGGCACATGGCTCCCTTTTTGGTGGCAATATTTCAGGAATATATTGGAGGCCCATGACCCCTGTTTTTTGCATACTTTCCTGGTTTAGAGTCTGATAGCTCCTAATGCTTATTTGAGAAATACTGGATGATTTGATGATGCTTTCTTTTTCTATAAGGGGAGGATGAATGGTACTTTATTTTGCAATANGAGAGAGGCGTAAGAGATTTTTTTATTTTTATTTTTTATTTTTATTTTTTATTTTTATTTTATCTATAGGCGTCGGAGTGAATGACAGTTGCCCATGGGATTGGATATTTACATGCGTGAGTTATAATAGAGATAGGATATTAGATTATATTACACAATCCCGTATTTTTTGTCCGGATCTGTTCTCGCAACGAAGTGGACATCCTTCCTGATTAAAATCGACATTCTGAACACACTCATGCTGTCTGTTTCGTCATCTAGAGTAGTTGAGACAACTTTCATTGACGGTCATGTCAAAAATGCATCCAATTTAACTTTTGTCAAATTTTTTAGTTCGCAATCGATCTTTCTGGAAATTGATCATGAGCCAATTAAATGGATTTAAATTCAATTGAAGTTGGATCTAAATATCTTGAATTTGATGTGAATTTGAAATTGAGGGGACTTTGGTCAAAGTGAGTGAATTTGGTCAAATTAGACCCAATAAATGGTCAAGAAATGATTTTAGAGGTGTAAAATGATTTTGGAGAATTTGAAAATTTTTGGGCAATGTGTGGCATTTTGATAATTATGACCAACTTTTGTCAAGTGATCAAAATATTAATTTAAAAGCTCTAAATGGTCAGGAAGAAATTTCGAGTCAAACAATATTGTCTGGTCATTTTCAACCAATGTAGAAGGTTTTATGATCCCGAAGAATTTTTTAACATAAGAAATGATTTGTTGTGATTTTTAGGACTCATTGGTTACTGTGGAAGATTTTGGAAAATTTGATAGTAAATATGAAAATTTTGGAGTATTTCCATTAATTTGGGTAAGGTTAATTTTTGATGCAAATATTGATCATAAAATTACCCTCACGGTGCCATGAGACCAAAGAAACCCCACTTTGGATTCTCCATGTGTTGGTCTTACCCACCGTAACAAAGAACTAAGGGTTTGAGGAACCACCCACATGGGTATCCAAAGAGGCAAGGAAGCCAAACTAAACATGTGTATGTTAGGGTTCAAGCTTGTTATTGAAAGTGTGAAGTGCAAGTATGTGCTAAATCAAGCCACATTACCCAGGGTTAACCCTAAGGTCAAGCAGTCATATGGGGAACCCTTTTGAGCTCCTATATATTAGCTCTACCTACAAAGTGCTAGAGGTAAGAACCAACATGTGAAACTTCAAGATGAGCAAAGAAGAGTTTAGAATTTCTATTGATGAGGATACACCATCATTACTCCTTTAAAAAGTCAACAGGAAAGTCATATGGCTTGATCCTAGGCTTCTAAAGAAAAGACTAAAAACTTTTACCCAAAAGTGAGGTCAACAGGTACACTCACTTGTGTAATGTCTTCTTTCCTGGTGGAAGTTATGTCAGCTCCCACTTGCTCAAACTTTGATCTTACAAGATTTCTTCAGTGCTCTGTGGTTCTCCACTATCTGTTGTGAAACAATAGGAATAAGTGCCATAGACTCACTCTCATCTTTACTTTCATCATCAACAGAACTATGAACTGCCAACAATAGTGCATCTTGCAGATGCCACATTTGTGCTATCATTCTTCATTTTCTTGGGATTCCTACAGTTCCTCTTTATGTGGTCAGCCTTGTCATAATTCTAGCAGGTTGTCTGTTGACCAGACTTTGATTTTGATTTCCCTCTATTTGAGTTCATGTTCTATCATCTCCCTCTGAAATCAACATTCAGTGTCAAACTCGTACCTGAGATTTTGCCAAAATCTTTCTTGCACACATCCTCAGCAAAAAATCAAATCACGAATATCATCACATTTCATTTTAGATTTACTTGCACAATTACTAACAGTTATCCTCATAACTTTCCAACTATTTGACAATGAAGCCAACAAGATAAGTGCACGTATCTCACATTAAATTCAATTTTCACATACGATAATTGATTTGTGATAGTATTAAAATCATTCAAGTATTGTAAAAAAGATGTGCATTTCTCTATCTTCAAATTGAATAACTTCTTCATCAAGTACAGTTTGTTATTCGCTGATGATTTTTCATACATAGTTGATAAGACTGTCATGAGATTTACAGTAATCTTTTACTTGATGACGTGTGCAACGAACCTCGATAGGGTCAATCGAATAACCCCAAAACTTGTCGATCCAACAAATTCTATTCATCCCATCCATTCTTTCAGGTCTTTTCCTTAATAACGGAAGATGAAGTTTCTTCACATACATATAGTCCTCTATCTGCATCCTTTAGTAACAAAAATCTGTTTCATCAAATTTTTTGATCCCTGAAACATTCACTTCATCTGCAGTCATCATTTTTCCTCATATTTGAAACACGGTCTATGATACCAGTTGTTGTGGTATATAGAAATAAAATATGAGAACGATCAACGACGAAGTGAAAAAAAACATGAAAAAATTCACATAAAAAATAACACGGAGATGCAGAGGATTTTACTACTTGAGGAATTTATATCAATAGAGGAATCTCTCACTTCATTGCTCTCTTCTTCTCTCTCTTCTATCTCTAGATCGAGATACACCGAAGATGATAAACTTATAAGAGAAATAAACCAAATTTCTCTTGTGCCACAAGCCACAAAGAAGAAGTCAAGGGAGAACAATATTCTTTTTCTTTCTTTTTCCTTCTACTGTAAGGAATTACTGTTTGCACTTCTCTTCCTCTATCCCGAGGAAGCTCGAAGAAGAACAAAAAATCGTGACTTAGAAACCAAAGGAGAGCCGCTGCGATGCCTTTTATCACAAACAGGAAGCAAAGATGTTGCGACTATTCGCGACATCGGAGCAATTCACGAACAACGAACAACATTGTCGCGACCTTTAGCGAACGGGAGCGGGAGTCTTTGCGTGTGCGCGAGAACAGGCGGACTGAACTGGGCTCCATCCTTAACACCCCTCCCGCCTTGTGGTTGTCCACCTGAAGGCTCTAATCATCAAAGATGTCTTTGTCGTCAAGTGGTCACCGATCTCGACAGAGACATTGTCCCATGGCCTGGACTGATGATGCAATTTCTGATCATGAAGTCGCTGGAGAGGATATTGGTGGCCGGGTTCGTTCATGAGGGCAAGCAGAATGAGGGCATGTACGTAAGTTTTAACTCCGAACGCTTGGCCAAGGGGTGGAACTTGCAGCCGATGTTTAATATAATAAGAATCCGACGTTCAACGATTTGTCCGCCAAAAGCGGTAATCAAACGTATCGGCCGCATTTTGAAAATACAGAGAATAAAATGCCCCAAATGAACCCTTTATTTTGTTATCTATATTTATTTTTTTAATTTTAATAATAATTTCACATGTTATTTAGTTTATTCTATTTTTTATATTTTATCTCAAATTTTTTATTTGTATTAAATTGGCGCTACTCTCAAATTACTGAGTCAATCCATATTTTCTAGCTTTTCATCAAAAAGTAGGATACATACTAATTGATTAGCTAATAAATTATGTTATTAAAGGTTCTTTTGGAAGCAAGCTTTTAGATTTCACATAATAAACGCTTCGTACGCACAGAATCACAAGCGGGACCGCGCAGATGCAGACCTACTAGGAAATGAATGAATGAAAAAAATCCAACGTTCAAAATTTAACGTTTTTTGAATTAGATAATAATCAGATAATAAGCCAGACGCAGATATAGATAATTAGTTGGCAAGAATTACAACTATTATCTATATTAATTATTAATATTTATATTACAATCCAACGTTTTTTCATTTTCCCTCCGCCTACTTTAATATAGATAATAGTTGTAATTCTTGCCAACTAATTCAATTGTGACTTTAAAATTTTAATTAATATTCAATATGTTCCGCGTCTGGCTTAGGCGGACTTTTATTTTAATGTTTTACATATTACATTTTCATTTCTTGACTTAATAGAATCAACTATACTTCTTATAAGTATTTTCTCTTTTAAAATGCCTTTCTTAACTGTCTTTTTTCCTAGCGTTTCTATATAAGNGACTTTAAAATTTTAATTAATATTCAATATGTTCCGCGTCTGGCTTAGGCGGACTTTTATTTTAATGTTTTATATATTACATTTTCATTTCTTGACTTAATAGAATCAACTATACTTCTTATAAGTATTTCTCTTTTAAAATGCCTTTCTTAACTGTTTTCTTCCTAGCTTTTCTATATAATCATCGATATACAATTTAATGAATTGAATAATCGTTTCACTGAAGCAAACACAAAATTGTTCATAACAATGACTCTAATTTTAGTAGCTCGTGCCCTAACTTTTAACAAATACAATTTATGACAGCCTGATCCAATGAATCTTTATAATCAGTCGGATATATGTGGCTTGAAATTGAATTTCCATCCTTAAAAAAATATCAGAAATCTCTACCTTCTGGCATTAATATTTGTGCAGGTGCTCTGATGAGACAAACCCAAGGAAAAAGGCATTCAAGTTCTCCAACCAGAAGCTGAAGGACCTTGGCCTCGAGTTCATCCCGGTGACCCAAGGTATCTATGAAACCGTGAAGAGCCTGCAAGGGTTGCTTTTGAGGTCCTCACTTTCTTAGTTCCTCTCAAATGCCTCCTTAAAATATATTATCATGTAATGGACTGGAATAAAGAGATGTTTCTTTACAGCATAATNTAATTTTAGTAGCTCGTGCCCTAACTTTTAACAAATACAATTTATGACAGCCTGATCCAATGAATCTTTATAGTCAGTCGGATATATGTGGCTTGAAATTGAATTTCCATCCTTAAAAAAATATCAGAAATCTTTACCTTCTGGCATTAATATTTGTGCAGGTGCTCTGATGAGATAAACCCAAGGAAAAAGGCATTCAAGTTCTCCAACCAGAAGCTGAAGGACCTTGGCCTCGAGTTCATCCCGGTTAACCAAGGTATCTATGAAACCGTGAAGAGCCTGCAAGGGTTGCTTGTGAGGTCCTCACTTTCTTAGTTCCTCTCAAATGCCTCCTTAAAATATATTATCATGTAATGGTCTGGAATAAAGAGATGTTTCTTTACAGCATAATTCACACTTTTTATATACGTAAAAG
>JXCR01106774.1:111302-148307 GCA_002079205.1 Phalaenopsis hybrid cultivar | reverse complement strand
TCACATTCCTCGACCTATTGGTTGGCATCTTCGGTGAGACCCCTCGGGTTGGGGGTTCGAATCCCCTCTGACACAATCGGCCTTAAGAAGGTGATACTCGAATTGTTAAATACATTAGGAGTAATTGGAGGCTCATATAATAGCCTCTGACCATTCCTTTTTAACATATATATTAATCATGACACTCCGATGACACCAAGAAAATATACTTTTTTGTGATCACCAAATAAATATATCTATAAAAATACAAATATGAATTTGTAAGAACTATAACTTCACTCAATTGATGTCATAATTTAATAGCAAATCTAATATTATCAATTAATAGTTATTACTAAACCAACAACACTCATTCAAGTTAGCTTCTGTTTAGGTGTTCAATTTAAGATGAATATTATCTTATTATAATTTAAATAAGGAGGTGATTATCACCATTTATTTTTAATAGTTAATAGAAAAATATATTTTACCAAAACAACTTCACTCCTATGTGTTATATTCAAATCACAAATCTAATATTATCAATTATAGTTACCACTAAACCACAAAAAACTTATTCAAGTTAGCCTAAGTTTAGGAGTTCAATTTAGGAGGAACAGTATTTGATTATAATTCAAATAAGAATGTGATTATCACCACAAATTTGTAATAATTACTAGAAAAATATATGAAATAAATTGACATATCCAACATTANATCAATTAATAGTTATTACTAAACCAACAACACTCATTCAAGTTAGCTTCTGTTTAGGTGTTCAATTTAAGAGGAATATTATCTTATTATAATTTAAATAAGGAGGTGATTATCACCATTTATTTTTAATAGTCAATAGAAAAATATATTTTACCAAAACAACTTCACTCCAATGTGTTATATTCAAATCACAAATCTAATATTATCAATTATAGTTACCACTAAACCACAAAAAACTTATTCAAGTTAGCCTAAGTTAGGAGTTCAATTTAGGAGGAACAATATTTGATTATAATTCAAATAACAATGTAATTATCACCACAAATTTGTAATAATTACTAGAAAAATATATGAAATAAATTGACATATCCAACATTAAAATATAAAAAAGAATTCATTTTATTATATTCGAAGATTTTATCAATTCTAGACATCATTGATCTGATAAAAAAAATCCTATTATAAGATTACTTTTCTTACCTAATTGCACTAAAGATTCAATTTCAATGCTAATTCTTCATTTTTGTATACATACAAACTTTGTTATGCAAAACAAGNATATAAAAAAGAATTCATTTTATTATATTCGAAGATTTTATCAATTCTAGACATCATTGATCTGATAAAAAATCCTATTATATGATTACTTTTCCTATCTAATTGCACTAAAGATTCAATTTCAATGCTAATTCTTCATTTTTGTATAAATACAAACTTTGTTATGCAAAACAAAACGAAAAGAAAATTCACATAAATCCACAGAACAACCAAACACACAGTGACTTATGTGATTCGGCACAAACCCGCCTATATCCACAGAAAGAGGTTATTTCATCTGAATTAGAGTTACTTGTCAACACACCCTTATCCTGCATAATCCCTCATTCATGGAAGAGGATTTTTATATACAAATTAGGAATATTTCAAATACATGTAATATCATATGNTCATCTGAATTAGAGTTACTTGTCAACACACCCTTATCCTGCATAATCCCTCATTCATGGAAGAGGATTTTTGTATACAAAGTAGGAATATTTCAAATACATGTAATATCATATATTCAGTCTCCTCAAAATAGATTTTATAATATAGAAAAATCATATAATTTGTTCTCCCTAAATTAGGTTACATAATATTAATCTTTCTAATAAAAATACTTCTTGATTTACAATCATTAGATTTTAATAATATTCATAAAAATCTACACCTCATCTCACACTTCTAGATAGAATTAGAATGAGCTCCAACACAACAATTGCACCAAGATGATTGCTTACATGTCCCTCTACCAAAAAGATCAAGCTTCACGTNTTGTTCTCCCTAAATTAGGTTACATAATATTAATCTTTCTAATAAAAACACTTCTTGATTTACAATCATTAGTTTTTAATAATATTCATAACAATCTACACCTCATCTCACACTTCTAGATAGAATTAGAATGAGCTCCAACACAACAATTGCACCAAGATAATTGCTTACATGTCCCTCTACCAAAAAGATCAAGCTTCACGCNATCACATAAAATATTAAATATAACAAAATACTGACTTCACCGTTCGGTTAAAGTAAAAACAAGATTTTTCTTCAGAGTTTGGTTCATACACATCTACCATTAAGTGCAAAGATTGTGAAAAGTTTTAACATTTCTAAGGAAACGTAACCTAACCTAATACAACATAGACACTGATTTACTCAATCTGTGATTGTTAATTCTAAGTCTCTTCATGAATGAGACAATACACAAGTGCTTTCTTGAACAATAATTGCCTAGAATAATTTTTTCTTATAAAAACTAACCTAAAATAAAATAAAGTAGTTCCTTCAGCTTTTGGTTAAATTAACATTTTTATCTTCAGTTTTTTGGTTCATAAACATCCCCGAAGGTCTAAAATCTTTCGAAAAAAGGTATATTAGCATGTTATTAAAAATGTCTTAAGTTTATGTAATAGATAAATACCGTATTTTTTTAGGAAGAGTGGGAATGACTTGGCATATTGTCATAAGTATACATTAAAAAAAAATCACCCAGACTAAAATAACCAAATTATAACATAAAACAACTACTTAGTTTTGCATCTAAAAATATTGTAATAACTCTGAGGTGGTTTTCAACGATGCCTTCTAAATTGAAGACTGCATGATTTAAAATAAAGAAATCACTGGTATTCTATTAATTATCCATCATTGAATATCTACTTTGCCTTCAAACTTCTATTTTAATTTTCTTCGTCTTCAAAATTTCTCTTTAGAATTTTAAAACCATTTTTTATTTCCGGCTCCTATATCTTTAACTCTAAATTCATATAAATGTTCAATTTCTCCCGCCTGGACACGCGCGATAAATATCAAAATACTTGCAATAATAATTTCTCAGGTCGGGTTCGGGTTAATTTTGATTTTTTTTTCTAATTTTTGTGGGGCAAGCGGTGTCCGGCAATGTCTCAAGTTGCTATTGGCGTCCGGACGTAATTTAACGTCCTAACGCCGACCGTAATACTTTTTCCCTCCTCAGACAACCTTGACTTCATCTCTTGAGCGTGATACTTCTTGCGCTTGACCATGTTGCATGCGAGACACCCGTCGGATTCTTCTTCCTCCTCGCTCGCTCTTTATCTCCATCTCCCTCTCTCTACTTCTTGCACTCACCTCGCTCTACTTCTGCTTCCCCTTCTGCCTCTCCCATATAANAAAACTAACCTAAAATAAAATAAAGTAGTTCCTTCAGCTTTTGGTTAAATTAACATTTTTATCTTTAGTTTTCTTGTACATAAACATCCCCGAAGGTCTAAAATCTTTCGAAAAAAGGTATATTAGCATGTTGTAAAAAATGTCTTAAATTTATGTAATAGATAAATACCGTATTTTTTTAGGAAGAGTGGGAATGACTTAGTATATTGTCATAAGTATACATTAAAAAAAAATCACCCAGACTAAAATAACCAAAATAACTCTGAGGTGGTTTTCAACGATGCTTTTCAAATTGAAGACTGCATGATTTAAAATAAAGAAATCACTGGTATTCTATTTATTTTTCATCATCGAATATCTACTTTGCCTTCAAACTTTTATTTTAATTTTCTTCGTCTTCAAAATTTCTCAATAGAATTTTAAAACCATTTTTTTTTTCCGGCTCCTATATCTTTAACTCTAAATTCATATAAATGTTTGATTTCTCCCGCTTGAACACGCGCGATAAATATCAAAATTCTGGCAGTAATAATTTCTCAGGTCGGGTTCGGGTTAATTTTGATTTTTTTTTCTAATTTTTGTGGGGTAAGCGGTGTCCGGCGACGTATCAAGTTGCTATTGGCGTCCGGATGTAATTTAACGTCCTAATGCCGAACGTAATACTTTGCCCTCCTCACACAACCTCGACTTCATCTCTTGAGCGTGATACTTCTTGCGCTTGACTATGTTGCATGCGAGACACCCGTCGTCGGATTCTTCTTCCTCCTCGCTCGCTCTTTCTCTCCATCTCCCTCTCTCTACTTCTTGTACTCGCCTTGCTCTACTTCTGCTTCCCCTTCTGCCTCTCCCATACAGTCAAAGAAAGATGAAACCATCGAAACAGCTAGTAAATTTATTTTATAATTATTATATCTATTTTAGTCTTTAAGTTTGTTATCTATCCATTGAGCTACCGTATTTGGCTTTTTTTTATTCTAGTTAATCACTAAATGCTTCACTGGTCTTTTTGCTTGGTTGCTCTTTGATGGCTTTGGTGATCTATAATATAATATCAGGTTATAAGCCCAACTTTCAAAAGTCCTACATTCTGTGAATCGTTAGTTTTTATTTTTGGATGCTCGTTTCACAAATGGAATCGTTCGTCAGTGTNATTTGGCTTTTTTTTATTCTAGTTAATCACTAAATGCTTCACTGGTCTTTTTGCTTGGTTGCTCTTTGATGGTTTTGGTGATCTATAATATAATATCAGGTTATAAGCCCAACTTTTAAAAGTCCTACATTCTGTGAATCGTTAGTCTTTATTTTTGGATGCTCGTTTCACAAATGGAATCGTTCGTCAGTGCAAAGGACTTCAATCCCTACAAATTAAAGATTATACGGACCGCACCTCTCGATTTTGTCCATTCTTTTATATATAAACATTTAATGTAAATAATGGGAGAAGAAAGGTCTACAATAATGATAGAAGCATGCAAAATGAAAAGCAAAACTAGCAAATAGTTACATTATAGAATCTATGCCTGCAAGAGAATCATCCTGTTAGCGGCAGTGAGAAATAATTGTTCCATAAAGGCACTGCTCTCTGGAGCATAATGCTACCGACATTCTTTTAGTTTATTTTTAAGCANGGACTTCAATCCCTACAAATTAAAGATTATACGGACCGCACCTCTCGATTTTGTCCATTCTTTTATATATAACCATTTAATGTAAATAATGGGAAAAGAAAGGTCTACAATAAAGATAGAAGCATGCAAAATGAAAAGCAAAATTAGCAAATAGTTACATTATAGAATCTATGCCTGCAAGAGAATCATCCTGTTAGCGGCAGTGAGAAATTATTGTTCCATAAAGGCACTGCTCTCTGAAGCATAATGCTACCGACATTCTTTTAGTTTATTTTTAAGCAAGTATAACTGAACTGCGAAATTATACATGAAAAGCATCGCATCTTCTATAGAAACAAGATAACCGGAAATTTCTACAAAGAAAATTCTAATGGATAAAAACTCGTAGAATTCAAAGGTTTTATGCACATTTCCGTCTGGAAAACATGCACATAGTAAAATGTGAGTTCATGCTTGGACACTAGCATAAGCACAACAAAATTTCAAAAATGATTAGTTTAAAAAAAATATTGAAAAGAGTGAAATAGCAGTTGCTGATGAAAACTTATCAATTCACTTCAAGGAAACTAGCAGTGCGAGCGGCTAACATTGAATAACCGTGTTCTGAATAGGGCTGTAATCGGGCAGAGCCGAGCCAAGTATATCATTGTTCGGACTTGAATTTGTATAATTTTAAGTTTTTCAGGTTGAACTTGAGCTTGTGTCGAGCTTCCATACATTTTTCAAGCTTAACTTTTTTATCTTTTACGATGTTTGAACTTGATATACACTTGCTTTGTTTATGACAAGTGAATAGAGATTTAAACGAGCTAAAAATTAAAATGAAATTTAAATTTTCATATAAAAATTTTAGAAAATAATTTTAAATTCAAATCACAGATTATAAATTCATAAACTTAAATATTAACATAATAACATATAAAAATAAATTGCATAAACAATAAAACACAAAACCCTTACATTGATTACACTCCTAGTTCAAATCTGAACTTCTTATCTAATCATTGATATGATTAGATAAGCCATCCAATTAAATGACGGGAGATCGAGATAAGTGACTGCAAAATAAAAAGAGAAAATGAGGCAAGGATTAGAGATTATCCTTTTTAGATAATTATTCTCATTGAAAATTTTGTTGTTAAATTCATAATTATAAATTTAGCGAAGGATTGAAGAACATTTGATACATTAGAAGATTTGGATTAGAGAATTTGTAAAGAGAAAAAAAAAAGAATTTAAGAGTAATTATATTTCTAAATTATAGTAATGTTTCTTACTTATGAGTACATTCTTGATTTCAATTTTTCATATTTAGATCTATGGCTAATGAAATTTAAACTATAACTGATTGCCCCTATCATTAGACATGAAATATGTAAGTAAATAATTGCGTAAAAATTTTACTTGAAGATAATTAGATTATTACCAGACCTTTAGATTTGATTAGAAGTGCATTTCTTCATTGGTAAATACATATAAATTGCCTCATAATAAAAGAATACATGCCATTAATAATGAAATATGCATATCATATATATAAATTGCATGTATGTGCATAATGATAAAAGAAGTTTTTCCACTATGGAACTAACTGGTAAAGCTAATGTATTCACGGGTGCAACTGCTTTGCTGTCACCGCAAGCAATCATNAGTTGCTGATGAAAACTTATCAATTCACTTCAAGGAAACTAGCAGTGCGAGCGGCTAACATTGAATAACCGTGTTCTGAATAGGGCTGTAATCGGGCAGAGCCGAGCCAAGTATATCATTGTTCGGACTTGAATTTNTGGACACTAGCATAAGCACAACAAAATTTCAAAAATGATTAGTTTAAAAAAAATATTGAAAAGAGTGAAATAGCAGTTGCTGATGAAAACTTATCAATTCACTTCAAGGAAACTAGCAGTGCGAGCGGCTAACATTGAATAACCGTCTTCTGAATAGGGCTGTAATCGGGCAGAGCCGAGCCAAATATATCATTGTTCGGACTTGAATTAGTATAATTTTAAGTTTTTCAGGTTGAACTTGAGCTTGTGTCGAGCTTCCATACATTTTTCAAGCTTAATTTTTTTACCTTTTACAATGTTTGAACTTGATATACACTTGCTTTGTCTATGACAAGTGAATAGAGATTTAAACGAGCTAAAAATTCAAATGAAATTTAAATTTTCATATAAAAATTTTAGAGAATAATTTTAAATTCAAATCACTNATTTGTATAATTTTAAGTTTTTCAGGTTGAACTTGAGCTTGTGTCGAGCTTCCATACATTTTTCAAGCTTAACTTTTTTATCTTTTACGATGTTTGAACTTGATATACACTTGCTTTGTTTATGACAAGTGAATAGAGATTTAAACGAGCTAAAAATTAAAATGAAATTTAAATTTTCATATAAAAATTTTAGAAAATAATTTTAAATTCAAATCACAGATTATAAATTCATAAACTTAAATATTAACATAATAACATATAAAAATAAATTGCATAAACAATAAAACACAAAACCCTTACATTGATTACACTCCTAGTTCAAATCTGAACTTCTTATCTAATCATTGATATGATTAGATAAGCCATCCAATTAAATGACGGGAGATCGAGATAAGTGACTGCAAAATAAAAAGAGAAAATGAGGCAAGGATTAGAGATTATCCTTTTTACATAATTATTCTCATTGAAAATTTTGTTCTTAAATTCAGAATTATAAATTTAGGGAAGGATTGAAGAACATTTGATTCATTAGATTGAAGAACATTTGATACATTAGAAGATTTGGATTAGAGAATTTGTAAAGAGGAAAAAAAAGAATTTAAGAAGAGTAATTATATTTCTAAATTATAGTAATGTTTCTTACTTATGAGTACATTCTTGATTTTAATTTTTCATATTTAGATCTATGGCTAATGAAATTTAAACTATAACTGATTGTCCCTATCATTAGACATGAAATATGTAAGTAAATAATTGCGTAAAAATTTTACTTGAAGATAATTAGATTATTACCAGACCTTTAGATTTGATTAGAAGTGCATTTCTTCATTGGTAAATACATATAAATTGCCTCATAATAAAACAATACATGCCATTAATAATGAAATATGCATATCATATATATAAATTGCATGTATGTGCATGATGATAAAAGAGGTTTTTCCACTATGGAACTAACTGGGAAAGCTAATGTATTCACGGGTGCAACTGCTTTGCTGTCTCCGCAAGCAATCACGAAATTTAGAACATGAGTAGTGACTCCGACATGAACATATCCACGAGGGGGTGAATAGATACATTTTCACCTAAAACAACAGTAGACCTAATTTGTGCCTCGTTGTGCCGATGGGATACATATCAGTCAAGGTATGTTATGTTTAAACGGTGCTATTGAGACAAATGTACAAATTAATAGCAAGAAGTGCTCTAAAAGTTTAAAGATTAAACTTGAAAGAAAATAAAAATGATTAATGCAAAAAAAAAAGTTCCCTTATATGAGCATATCTCACTAATGTTACTATATAATTTTATATAACATAATAAAAAAAATCAGTATATATATTGTTTTCTTCTCATTGAGTTATTATAGTTTCAAGTACAATTACTGTATTGAGAACACATCACATTGATTTAAAAAATTTCATATTTAAACTTGTAAATAGAAGATGAGCAAGAGAGAAAAAAATGTTTACACAAAGAAGACACCTAACAAAAAAAAATAAATTTTTTTTTGATTAATTTAATTTTTAGTTATTAATGGCACTTTATTTTAAAAATTAAAATTAATAATAATTTTTTTTAATTTCACCATCAGATCGTTCCTCTATCTCTTAAAAAATTCCAAACCCCCGAGTGTGAGCAGTATCAAAATCAGAAAAGGCTATTGTGATGACTCATCTTGAAATAATTTTAAACGTAACTCCAACTAATTACTACGGGACTAAGCGAAAATGTTTGGGTGATCAAATTATTAAAAGGTGTGAACGATTTAGATATCTTGGGTCCGTTGTCCAAAGCGATGGTGATATAGATGGAGATGTTAATAATAGAATTCAAGTTGGTTGGTTGAANCTTTAAAAGAGAAGCATAATAATAAGTTAAGTGTTGCCGAGATGAGAATGATTAGGTGGATGAGTGGCTTTACACTTAGAGACAAAATGCGGAATGAATATATTCGTGATAGGGTTAGTGTAGCTCCCGTGACGGACAAAATTAGAGAAAGTCGTCTTAGATGGTTTGGTCACATTGAACGTCGACCATCTAATGATCCGATTAGGAGAGTAGATGTTTTAGATTCGACTTGTGTTAAGAAAGACAAAGATATACCTAGAAGACATGGGCTTATTGTATAAAAAATGATCTTAATTTACTAGAACTAAATGAAAATATGGCACTAAATAGGACAGGCTTATTGTATAAAAAATGATCTTAATTTATTAGAACTAAATGAAAATATGACACTAAACATGACTCAATGGAGAAAAATCTTATTGTATAAAAAATGATCTTAATTTATTAGAACTAAATGAAAATATGACACTAAATAGATATTGTATTAAAAATGATCTTAATTTACTAGAATTAAATGAAAATATGACACTAAATAGGACTCATTGTATTAAAAATGATCTTAATTTACTAGAACTAAATGAAAATATGACACTAAATAGGACGCTATTAAAAATGATCTTAATTTATTAGAACTAAATGAAAATATGACACTAAATAGGATGCAATATTAAAAATGATCTTAATTTACTAGAACTAAATGAAAATATGACACTAAATAGGACGCAATGGTGATGATTTTAATTTATTTAGAAAGACAAAGGTAGACCTAGGAAGACTTGGGCTTATTGTATAAAAAATGATCTTAATTTACTAGAAGGAAATGAAAATATGATACTAAATAGGACGCAATGGAGAAAAAGGATTCATGTAGCCGACCCCACGTAGTGAGATCAAAGCTTTGTTGTTGTTGTTGTTGTATATCTTTTTCAAGCACCCCTTGGGGAGGCAAGTTTGTTGGAAATAATAGAGAAAATGAAAATAATTCATTTTATATATAGATCACATGTCAAATCATCAAGAAATATAACTGGAAGTGTACTTGAATCCATTGAATAAAATAAGTGAGAGTTATTCCATCTTCTAGGTTTAAGGCAACATTCTCAAGGAAGTGAGAGTTTCTCATTTTACTCAACTCTTGTAGGAAATAAACCACAGCTATGTGAGCTACAACTCATGAAATACTTTAGATGATAAATCTTTAGTAAGTGGATCCGCAATCATAAAATTTGTCCTTGGAAGTTCACTTGACATTTGAGAAGTCTGAACTCTTTCTATTACAACAAGAAATTTTATGTTAATATGTTTTGATGTTGATGAACTTCTGTTGTTATTTGAATAAAACTTACCGGTTCTATTATTTAATTTTAATAGCTATCAATACTGACAATAATATATAGCCCGGTGATAAAATTCCACAAGCATATGTAATTTGAATTTTTCTTTCATTATAGAGGAAGTAATTAGTGGTTTCTTACACTCTTCTAAAACACAACACCTCTAGCTAATATAAAAATAGAGCCTGAAGTGGATCTTCCACTATCGAGGCAACTAGTAAAATCAAAGTCAAAATACCACATGATCACAAAATGATCCGATCTTTGATATGTGCGCATAATTTTTTTTTGTTTTCTTTCAATATCAGATAACCCGCTTTACTGCAATCCAATGATTCATTCTCGTGCTACTTAAATATCTGCAATCATTCCAACAATGTACGTAATATCCAAACGCATAGAAACTTGAGCATACATAAGACTGCCCTATAGGTGCAAAAGGGATCTTTTCCATCTCATTCTTTTCATGATCAATTCTTAGGCATGGAAACATATTGAATTTATTACCCTTAGCAATGGGTGTATCTCCTAGTACACAATCTTTCATGACAAATGTACTATGCACTTTATCGATATATTAAGCAATAGCACGATTATAAACTGGATGAATTTGTATACATAACAAAAAGGATGCATTCTTAAGATCTTTCATTTCAAATTTCTTAAAAAGAATATCTTATTTACATACATGATGTCTATATCATGTTCCAACCTGTCTTATAGCAAAAAGAGCTCTCAACAAAATTTCAACTATTAAAACTATTCAACTACTTCAATTTTCAAATGATAAAAAAATAACAATCCTTTAATTTGATCGCAAGACATGCCATAATAATTGAACAACATTAACTCATATTGTACTAGTATATCATCCAAATAAACCACAGCTATGTGAGCTACTACTCATGAAATACTTTAGGTGATAAACCTTTAGTAAGTGGATCCGCAATTATAAAATTTGTCCTTAGAAGTTCAATCGACATTTGAGAATTCTGAACTCTTTCTATTACAATAAGAAACTTTATGTCAACATGTTATGATTTTGATGAACTTCTGTTGTTATTTGAATAAAACTTGGCAGTTCAATTATCACAATTTAATTTTAATAGTTGTCAATATTGACAATAATATATAGTTCGATGATAAAATTCCACAAGCATATTCCTTCATTTGATGCCTAATACAATATTTGAATTTTGCTTTCATTATAGAGGAAGCAATTAGTGGTTTCTCACACTCTTCTAAAACACAACACCTCTAGCTCATATAAAAATAGAGTCTGAAGTGGATCTTCCACTATCGAGGCAACGAGTAAAATCAAAGTCAAAATACCCCATGATCACAAAATGATTAGATCTTTGATTTGTGAGCATAAATTTTTTTGTTCTCTTTCAATATCAGATAACGCGCTTTACTGCAATCCAATGATTCATTCCTGTGCTACTTAAATATCTGCAAGCATTCCAACAATGCACGTAATATCCGAACGCATACAAACTTGAGCATTCATAAGACTCCCTACTACAGGTACAAAAGGGATCTTTTCCATCTCTTTCTTTTCATGATCAATTCTTAGGCATGGAAACATATTAAATTTATTGCCCTTAGCAATGGGTGTATCTCCTAGTAAACAATCTTTCATGACAAATGTACTATGCACTTTATCGATATATGTCGATTGTGATTAACCAATAACACGATTATAAACTAGATGAATTTCTATACATGAAACAAAGTTGCATTCTTAAGATATTTCATTTCAAATATCTTAAAAAGTATCTTATTTTCATGCACTGTGTATATCAATGTTTGCTAGTATAATGTAATCGACAAAAATCATAAGGATGATAATTTTATTCTCACCGACTTTATGACAAATAAATTGATCTACAATATTATCTTTAAAATCAAAATAAGTAATCTCTTGATTAAATTTCGATACCATTTCCAAGATGCTTGCTTTGAATCATAAAACCATGTGTTTATTTTCTTCAACCAAAAATCTTTTAGGTTGACTCATGTAGATCTCTTCATCTAAATTCTTATTTAGAAAGTCAATTTTCACATCCATTTGATGTAACTCCAAATCAAAATGAACTATTAGTGTCATGATAATTCTAAATGAATCTTTCTTGGATCCTAAAGAAAATATTTTTTTATAGTCGATATCATATTTCTGAGTGAAATCTTTGACAACAAGTCCGGTTTTATATCGTTCAATATTGTCATTCAAGTCACGCTTAGTCTTAAAGACTCATTTACAACCTTCAGGCAATTCAACAATATCCTAAACTCTGTTGTGATCCATCGATTTCAACTCATCTTTCATTGCATCTAATTGTTTGTCAAAATGTAACTGGATCTTCATTGACTCACAAGTCAAATTCAGACTCGTGTAGCTAAACCACATAATCATCAGAAAAAGCTGGTCATTTTTGTCTTTGAGACTTTATAGGTGCTACTTCATATGGTTAATCTAATGCAGGTTCATTAATGGCAGTTTCATTGTAGAGTGTTTGATCGTTTATTTGTTGTTTCTGTAAGTTGTCAAATTATTCAACAATTGTAGGAATAACAACTTAAGAAAAAATTTTGGGTAAAGGAACTTGAACACTAATTTCTTGGATCTCCATCTTACGTGGTTCCAAACCCCCAATAACTTCATTATTTTCAATTAACATAGCATTTCCCACTTCAATGATTCTTGATTATGGTTAGGACAATAAAATCTATACCCTTTAGATTTTTCTGGATAACCAATGAAGAAATCACTGATTGTTCTTGGTCTAGTTTCTTTTTATGTGAATTATGTATCCTTACTTATGTCGGACAACCCCAAACATGGAGATGCCTTAAACTAGATTTCCTTCTTGTCTACAGTTCGAAAGGAGTATTTGGAACTGTCTTACTAGGAATCCTGTTTAACAAATATGCAGCAGTTTTTAAGACATGCATCCACAATGATGAGGGTAAAGAAAAATTACTCATCATACTCCTGACCATTTCCATTAAAGTACAATTTTTCCTTTCTTAAACATCATTTTGTTGTGGTGTTTGTGTCTATGTATTGAACACATATGTTATTAGTTTGAAAGAATTTAGCAAATAGACCTCGACATTGTCTAAATTAATTGTAACTTCCATAATATTCACCGTTTTTATCAGACCTGATAATTTTCACTTTTCTGCTAATTGTCTCTCAACCTAAGTTATGTACACCTTTAAGTAATCTGTAGCTTAAGATTTTTAATGTAATAAGTAGACATACCCATAACGTGAAGAAACATAAATAAAAGTGATAAAAATATATCTCTCCACCAAAAGATGGAACAACAAAAAATACACAAATATCAGTGTGTATAATTTTAAGGAGTTGTGTGCTTCTTGTGACGGCTTTTCTAAGGGCGTGTTTGGTTAGATAGTCTCGCCACAGCGCAACATATGACCGTGTATTTTTTTTTTTTTTTGCAGTTTGGTTCAGCGGCCTCCCTGCCGCTTCCCACGATTTGTAGGAAAAACGGACATCCAATACTTATCTGCGGCCTAGCTTCGTCGACACAGATTTTACCTCCATGCCCCTTTTATAAAGCCCTAACATGTATCCCGCGAAAGAGAAGAACGCATAATCTTCTCTCCTCCCCCAGTCTTCTCTGGCCGGTGACAGTTCCTGATCGTCTTGCTCCTCTTCTCCTCCTTCTCTTCCTGTTCTCGTGATGTCGTAAAGAAGGGTAAGAAATTTTGGCCCTACCCCATAGATTTGTTCTAGGTATGATTTGGTAGCGGTTTTCCGTGGGGTCTGCTGCAATTTTCTGATTTGGCGATGGTTTTTGTCGGTGACGGAAAGAACCACACCTGTATGGATACTTGTAAATGGGATTAACTTCTTCTTTTTTGGGTTTTACTTGTTAAGCAATTACAAGGAGTTATTGTTGAAGGTTAGAGCATTTACAAACATTGCTCTTCATGCTTCAAAACTTTTTGGTTGTTACACAATGCAAAGTAAAGAAAATTAGAACAAGTGTAAAACTGTATTGATGTGCTGCTAAATAATGAGGTGTTATATAACTAGAAAGTTGTATGTGTCCAGGTTTGTGATACTACCTCACATAATACATAACCATTTTTAAAGAGTTTTACAAAACAAGGGCAACATGGTCATTTCTCCATAAACAGTTGCCCCACAAATGTTTTCGCACAGCTGTACCAAACAGACAGTCAGCTTCCCCGCAGTAGATTTTTAGGTCAGCACAGCTGCAGCTGTGCCAAACAGACCCTAAGTGTGTGCAATCCACACAAATACTAAGATCAGTAAAATCTAATTCATTAATGATTTTATTTTTTACTAATCTTTCAATTATTTCTTTGGATATATGACTTAAACGTTTATGTCACAAATAAGTTGAAATTTCATTCATAAAACCACGTTTAATACTAATATCATGATGCAAAGTCATCAGTTTCAGCTAAAAGTTTATCAAGTTTAAGCTTATATAGATCATCACAAAGAATACTAGAACCTATGAGATAATTGTTTTTAAACAAACTGAAACAACCACTTCCAAATTTAAAGGAGTATATAATAGAATCAAGTTTAGATAATGAAATCAAATTACGAAAAACAGAAGAGACATAAAGTGTTTGAAAAAAGTTTAAATGACGTCTAGTAGCTAAAATCAATTGATAGGTTCTAATAATTTCAACTGGTGTTTTGACTCAGTTCTCCATGAAAACAAGCTTTTCATTTGGGTTGTAAGAAATCACTATATCATATTAGAAACATAAGTGGTACAACCAAAATCAATCCACCAGGTATTATAACGAATTTTCGCCAAATTTGATTCGAAACATACAGAAACATAAGATTTACCTTTCTTTTTGAACCAATTTTTGCGTTTTTGACACTCATTTTGATAGAGTCTAGGCCTTCTAAAAAAGTAGCACTTAATTTTTTTATGTTCCTCTTTATGAATTGGGCAGACGACACATTAATCTTTAGTGGTCCTTGCTTTCCATTTTCATTCTTCTTTCCAGGTTTTTTTACAACTCTTCTTTGATGATCCGTGAGATTAATGGAGTGATTTGCTTATTTCTTAAGTCTTGCTTCCCCTTCAATGAGCATACATTATAGTTTATTCACACTTCACTTATCTTTCATAGTGTTTTAGTTCATGTGAAATAGATCATACTCAGAAAACAATGAGTTAATAATAAATTGCACAATGAAATTTTCTTCACATCCATTTCAAGGGTCTTGAATCTTGCTGCTATGTTCGTCATTTCAACGATATGCTTATGCATAATACGAGAACCATCAAATTTCATGTTAGTTAATGTACTAAATAATGTCCTAGCAAGAGACTTATCAGCAGAGTCAGAATGAGAATAATTCTCTGCAAATTTCATAAATTCATTGGCTATATGTTGTTTGTTAAAGTCATTCGCATAAACATTAAGTTTAATATGTTCGATTTTTCCTGAGCTTTATAGAAAGATATTTGCTCAGCGCTGTTAGAATTATTAAGAGTAGTGTCAAATCAAGGTCCAGAACACTAAGGTGAAACTGGGCTTACTCACGCTCTTCTGAGAAATTAAGTCCATTGAAAATTTGAACAAATGTAGCTTGAAAATGAAAAGAAACAGTAGTTACTGCAAATAAATAAAACATGCACGTACATTAATGTTTCAAACATTAAACTTACATAGATATTTACATAAAATCATATTAAAATAATAATTATAAAAATAATAATTTATTGAAATCTCCTTTGGATGATATAACAATACACAATAATAAACATAATTGACGCTCCACTTAAATTTAATATAATTGGTAATTGTTTATACTCAAATTAGATGTGTCTATTATCTTTGAAAATATAAACATACCTTCACTAAGTATATAAATAGGTTACAATTATATTCAAAGATTATAAAAGAAATGATCAACCTTTGGGTGATCTAGAAATAGTTTATAATAAATGAATTTTAATATTTTTACAATAAAATGTTAAATTATTTCATAACATGCATCACATACTCATGAGTAATTGAATTTATTTAATTTTACCTATATTAAACATAACATAAATATCAAATAAATAATAATTTCAATCGCATCAATTTATTTTGGTATTAGTGATCAAATTCAAAATTTAATTAACAGTGGAATTTTAATACAATTAACATAAATAAAATTATATGAAAAATCATAAATTTAGTAATCAAGACTCTGATATCATATGTTAGAAATTCATGTTTAACGTTTATGACAGAAATTATAAAAATACAAAATAATCAAGATCTTTTAAATTCATAATTTTTACATACTTATAATAAAGTAACACATACATGTATTCATGATAATAAAATTTGATCTTGGAAAAATTTGATCTTGAATAAATGGAGTTTCTCTTTTTAATCCCTTGAAACTTTCTGTACTTTCTGATGGGGGGAAATGTACAAGGTGTGTTAGGAAGAGAGGGGACTCATTCTCTGAATTATGTTTTATTTAACCATCATTCATCAAGAAGACACCATCCATCAAGAAGGTTACTAATTAATAGGATTTATGATAATTTAATAAATTAATTGATTTTATTATTAAAATCAATGACATAAATTAGCAACCTCTATTCATTATGGGAGATACATGAGTTACTAAAATAAATATCATAAGTTATGACATAAATTATTAAATAACATATATTTTCATGAGTTATAAAAATGAATAACTTAAGTTATAATTTATTATGACATAAGTTATGAGTTAGGAAAATAAAAAAATTAAGTTATCATGAGTTATAAAAATAAATAACTTATCACTTATTATGACATAAGTTATGAGTTAAGAAAATAAATCTTAAGTTATCATGAGTTATAAAAATAAATAACTTAAGTTATCAAAATAAATCTCATAAGTAATTGAAATAAATGTGAGCTGCAAATAAAAATTTAACATATACCACCTTTTAGAACAGATGGAGAATGTCAGTATACCCAAGAGCATAGATTTTACCCAATACCCATGAGCATAGATTTTACCCAATCACCCGAGATAATTGTGATGTTTAAATTGTTAATTGTTTTGTCAATAAAAGAATATCAATCAAAGAGGAGTGGGCATCTTTCCACCTCGAACAATCGTGTAAATTATATTACAAACTGTTGTGTCAATGAGATAATATCAGTCAGGAGTGTGTTAGATTATGTTTAAATGGTGCTCCTAAAACAGATATGAATATTAGCAACATGAAGTAGAAGTAAAGTTAAAGATTACATTTAAATATTACACTTAAGGAAATATAGCAAATTATAAGTTTAATTTTAACAAGGTTGCATTTGGGGCGACAACAAAGCTACGGCGCGGCAACGCGCCGCTATTTTAACCCAAATGCAAAACATGCCCTGGTACGTGCAGCCCAGCTTCGTTGTTCGTTTTTTTACCCCTGTGCCCTCTTTTACATTACCCAAACCCAAACATTGTGCCCCGCTAAAGAACAGAAAGTTGACATCTTCTCCCCTCTCCTTTTCTCCGACGACTTACGATAACTAGTCGTCCTCCTCTTCTCCGACATATCTCATGCTACCTATCATCTTCCTCCTCTTCTCACAAGTTTCTCACGCTACCTAGGGCTTCTTCCTCCTCTTAGCAGCGGCAAGAACTTTTTTTTTATGCCCGTTGGATGCTTTTGGATATGTTGTATGTAGTGGTGTAGCTCTGATTTCCTGGTTCGTACTTGGCATTGGCATGGATTTGAGGTGGATGCGGCTGTCATGAACTAGAATATTGTGGTAATTATCATGTATATGTCTTCAAGCAACGCAAGCTCTTAAAGTTCATAGTTTCTTATAATTTTGACAACGTAGGAAGTTTATTTTCTTTCTTCTATTGAGTTGTTGAATGATTTGTTTATTGATGCCAAAGGATAAATGTGGTCGAACTCCATGCTTTGTTTATACACGTGTGTAATGTTTCAACCTTCAAGGAAAACTCATTAGTTTAAGGTTTTGTTTAGGGCAGCGCTTTACTTTTCATATAAAACTCATCTATTGAAGTTCTCTTTTTCCTTTGGTTGTAATTTTCTTTATGATTGTTCAATAATGATTAAATTGTACGTTGATGGACATGCATGGTGTTTCGATAACCTTTTCAAGTTTTCTTGAGCAATTGTTATGTCGCTTGAATGTCTATGATTCTATGGGTAACAACAACATCAATGTGTCATTAGTAGAGAATATGTGTGCGTATGCATCTTCGTTTTGATGGATCTAAGTTATGTTGAGCCTCCATTCTCCTATTTCTAGAAATTGTGTTGAAGGTTGTTTGCCAAGTTTCCTTGTCTCTCAATATTTACCTATGGTTATTGATTTATTATAATTTTTGTTGCACTCAGATCGAAAAACTCTACGGGAGCCTTCTCTATTGTCGATGATTACTTTCAGGCTAACCCTACCCCTGCATGTTTGCTCTCCCTCTGACCTTCTCTATATAATATTGGCCAATGAAGATGAAATCAATTCATAATGTGATCTTGCCACTGCTTAGGAATGGCTTAGATGGTTCTTCTGTGATTGTAAGTTCATTAAGATATTCTCTTGCGATGATGTCAGAGAGCAGCTTGAATGTTCAGTGCATTTGGGAAACAGTTGCGTTTTAAATACATAAGAATCGTATTGTATGTGTGTAATTGTTCCAATATTCTAGTTATGTAGCTAGAACCATGTTCAACTATAATTTTGAATCAGTTTTTTGAGGGATCCGGCTTTAATGAGCTGGTTCCAAATAGNCCATGTTCAACTATAATTTTGAATCAGTTTTTTGAGGGATCCGGCTTTAATGAGCTGGTTCCAAATAGAAAAAGATTATTATGCTTGGTTTTTTGAGATTATTTCCCAACTGTATTTGATTTAGTAAAATTTATGTTACACTCATTTTAAAAAACCTTGATGGTTTTAAAATTTATGTAATGAAACTTTAATCAGACATCCTCTAGTGTGCATCGTCTTAATTGAATCAAATGCTTGGATTTCTATTTTGCAAATTNAGTAAAATTTATGTTACACTCATTTTAAAAAACCTTGATGGTTTTAAAATTTATGTAATGAAACTTTAATCAAACATCCTCTAGTGTGCATCGTCTTAATTGAATCAAATGCTTGGATTTCTATTTTGCAAATCCATATGGGTAATGTTGTTCCTACAGTGTTTCTAGCAATAAACTGTTTTGGATTTGTTTCATGTAAGCCGCAGGAAAGATAAGCTCCATAATTTCAGGGACCTCCCGATGAATGCTCTGCCACTGCGGACTACAACTTTCACTACAAACGTCACATTAGACACATAGCTACGGGAGACAGTTCTAAAGCTGTCTGTGGATCATCGCAGAGCAGTGTGTCTTATTCTAATGGGTAAAAAGTCCAGCGGATTCCACTGCCGACGGTGATCATGAATGGAAGCAACACTGGAAGCCATGTAGCACGAGACATACATCGTCTTCATGCTAAAGACAATATAATCATTATATTAATGATAATTTTAAAAGTTTTTTACTTTTTTTTTGCACTCTTGCTACTCGTTGTTAAATGAGATGTANATCCATATGGGTAATGTTGTTCCTACAGTGTTTCTAGCAATAAACTGTTTTGGATTTGTTTCATGTAAGCCGTAGGAAAGATAAGCTCCATAATTTCAGGGACCTCCCGACGAATGCTCTGCCACTGCGGACTACAACTTTCACTACAAACGTCACATTAGACACATAGCTACGGGAGACAGTTCTGAAGCTGTCTGTGGATCATCGCAGAGCAGTATGACTTATTTTGATGGGTAAAAAGTCCAGCAGATTCCACTGCCGACGATGATCATGAATGGAAGCAACACTGGAAGCCATGTAGCACGAGACATACATCGTCTTCATGCTAAAGACAATATAATCATTATATTAATTGTAATTTTAAAAGTTTTTTACTTTTTTTTTGCACTCTTGCTACTCGTTGTTAAATGAGATGTGTATCTAAATTTTTATACTATTATAAAGTGAATTTCTACTTTTGAAGTAACAAATATATAGCTTCCAGCAAAAGTTTCACAGCAGCAGGTTTCTAGGACAGCTAGGCTCCAACTGATAAACTATTAAGCTGCAACTGCCCCAAACATACCTTAAATTTCATGGGCACCTATTNGTATATCTAAATTTTTATACTATTATAAAGTGAATTTCTACTTTTGAAGTAACAAATATATAGCTTCCAGCACAAGTTTCACAGCAGCAGGTTTCTAGGACAGCTAGGCTCCAATTGATAAACTATTAAGCTGCAACTGCCCCAAACATACCTTAAATATCAAGGGCACCTATATTAGATTATTGTAAGATTTTTATAATAATATGAAAATCGACATTCATATTACTTTCTTTTCTTTGGGTTACTATAATTTAGAAGTATAATTGCTCTTGATATATTTTAGATAACTATTATATTATTTTAATATTTGTTTTCAGATTTAAGCTTTTAAATAAGAAGAATACTAGTAGCTGAGCAAATACGATAACAACCAGAAAAGTAATTTTATTTATTAATTAAAATACTTTCTTTAGTTGACACTTTCAATAATTTTTTTTTTAATTAAGGTATCAGTGATAGAATTACAAATATAAAAAACTTAATTCCATTATCGAACCGTCGGTTCTCACCTTGATTAATTCAAACTTCGGANTTTAATATTTGTTTTCAGATTTAAGCTTTTAAATAAGAAGAATACTAGTAGCTGAGCAAATACGATAACAACAATCAGAAAAATAATTTTATTTATTAATTAAAATACTTTCTTTAGTTGACACTTTCAACATTTTTTTTTTATATTAAGCTATCAGTGATAGAATTACAAATATAAAAAAACTTAATTCCACTATCGAACCGTCGGTTCTCACCTTGATTAATTCAAACTTCGGGTCGGGTCGTGACAATAAATCACTTCAATGCATTTAATTTAGTGTTTCTTCGTATAATGGTTTGGTGAACATGTTAATTCTAATATTAACACATTTTGATACTAGATGTTATGTGCATCGTGCAATATAATAAAGTTATGGTGATATATGCTTTGAAACTAGTTGCATATTGTAATGTACGACATTGAAATAGTTGGAGCATGATGGGATTTGCATTGAATTTAAACTAGTTTTATGACATCGTGGCATCCAAAAATTGAAGTAAACTAATAATCAACGTACAATAAATTACCAGAAAATTCATATTAAAATGTATTATTTACATAGAAATTTCCCTTTAATTATTTAATTAACTGATATATATTTAGTTTGTAAATTAGCTTTTATGTCACTAAAATTTGTTGCTAACTCAACTTAATTTTGTTATCATTCCATAACAAACAACTGTCATAAATCAATAAAGCAATTTTGTTATAAACAACTATTCCTTGATCAATATTATTTTAGCAATAACTATTCTATCACAAATAATATTTTATAATAAATTTGGGTGAATAGTTGTTACAAAAAACACTGTCATAAAAGACTTCATGACAATTATATTTTATCTCATAAATCAATANTTTTAGCAATAACTATTCTATCACAAATAATATTTTATAATAAATTTGGGTGAATAGTTGTTACAAAAAAAAAACTGTCATAAAAGACTTCATGACAATTATATTATATCTCATAAATCAATAAAAAAAAGTAATTAGGCAAAACTGAATCCCCTTCACAATAAGGTCATTGATTTTCTTCTCTTCATCAAAAAATTTTAGCGACAAAGCAGCAAACTATTCAAGCATAAACAATGCTCATGCTAAATTTGAGAAGATGTAGAAATAAAAGATTCTTCACAAAAAAAAAAAAAAAATTGAAAAAAGGCTTTTTTCACGATCCGCTTTTTTCCAATGCTTTCTCTTTTCGACAACGGTTTCTTGATGAAGATTATAAAATATAGTGAGCGATCATTTTTATATACGAATTGTCATTGCACAAATTTTGGACTAGTCGAGATCTTGATATATTGACTTAGAGAGCCTCTTCGGGATGCAATTTATTAAGAAGGGCAAAGTTGTGCTTTGGAAATAGGTGATGAGGTATATGGGAGAACAACATCCAATAAAAAACTGTCATCAATCATAACAAGCTGATTTGAAGTGGTATGGATCATTAAGCATCTTATAAGTTAAAGTATAATTAAGGTGAGTAGAATGTGCATCTAGAAAAGGATGTTGATCATGAGAAAAAGGATAAGAGACACAAATGCCACTATGTTTGTAAGAACACTTAAGGTAGAGGATTTAAATGTGTTAAAGTGTGGATGCATGTATCATTGATATTGCTTTAATATTTATATAGTGACTTTTTATGTGTTCACAAAAGGAATCATCAAGACCAACTATGTGACATGTATTAAAAAACTTGATATGAGCAAAGTTTACGGTATAGATGGGTTGAGAATTAACCAAGAATTGACCCTTTGACCAATAATTAAAAATTGAGTTAACATGTGTCAACTCACTCAAGTCATAATTGAGTTTAGATGAAAAAAATTGAACATAGTTGGCTTAAATTTGTTGGCTCAGCTAATGTTAACTCAACAAGATAATGCTCAATTTAAAAGAAGTTTGATGAAAATGTCCTGAAAATCCTGAAGGGAAATGAACATGATCCATGAAAAACTTCATGATATGCACACTTCAAAAAAATTACAAAATTTTGATGTACAATGAGACATGACTAAATATTGATACTAAACTAAACAGAAAAATCCCTAGAGTTAATTAGATAACTCAATTTTTGGACTTCATTTTAGGCTCAAATGAACTAAAATTGGAGCAAAATTATAATGCCAATNAAATATTGATACTAAACTAAACAGAAAAATCCCTAGAGTTAATTAGATAACTCAATTTTTGGACTTCATTTTGGGCTCAAATGAACTAAAATTTGAGCAAAATTATAATGCCAACATAACAATATTCGTGAAATAATAATCGCAAACAAAATCAACAAGAAGAACAAAAAATAGAAGGAAAAAAATGATTTGCAATAACGAAACAAATATTCTCGCAAAAAATTGTACTTGCTCAAAAACCAAATGATAGAGAAAGACATAATCAATGCAGAGAGGAAAAAAACAAAAATAGCTTGTACTGTCAAAGAAGTTCGAACGCTTAGTAAAGGATACTCTAGCCTAATCCATATAGCATCCAATGAATGATTTAACAGCTACCAACTCAAAAAAAAAAAAAGGACCATAAGCTAGTCAGCAAAACAGTGCAGTGGAAGCAACTAAGTTTGATATCATTCACCATTTGTACAATGAACTAACCTCTTTGAAGGTTCATGATAAAATCTATGTCATAGAAGATCTTCTATGTTCATTTTAAAACAGCCTGATACTCCACATCAGCTGGGAAGAGGATAAAACTCAATCCAAGTTCAACATATATAATTTTGAATATAATAGAAACCTCATTTCTAGCGCTAGAAAATACTCTTCTTCTTAGCCTAGCTCCATTTGATATGGTTTGGATAATACCGGTTATCTTTTATGTTGCAATTCATCTAGCTTAAATCTTAATAACATCTATTGAGCGACGTTACTGTTCAACATCAGGTTTGATACTCAAAAAGTACAACTTGGCTAGAAGTAGAAAAGGAAAAACGTACTTAGCTTACGTTAGACACGAGTTACCAATAAAATGCAACAGTAAAAGAAGCAAGTCATAAAGTCCACTCCAAGTTGCTACGTTATGGCCATAACTTCTGCCACTAATGTCAAAGTACAATTGTTCCTGTGATGTAATGTAGTTTGAAAATTAGGGGTGAAAATTATTAAAGTTTCAGCGAATGCAACTATCATTTCAGTCAGGCCATCATGAGTCAAGTNTGAAAATTATTAAAGTTTCAGGGAATGCAACTATCATTTCAGTCAGGCCATCATGAGTCAAGTTTTTTTTTTTCTTATGTTTACTTGCGGAACCAAATATGAGTTATTTCTCTATTTGGAAATCTCATAAAAATATAAATTTTATGTGACTGTATGNTGAAAATTATTAAAGTTTCAGGGAATGCAACTATCATTTCAGTCAGGCCATCATGAGTCAAGTTTTTTTTTTCTTATGTTCACTTGTGGAACCAAATATGAGTTATTTCTCTATTTGGAAATCTCATAAAAAATATAAATTTTATGTGACTGTATGAATATATATATATATAGTTTTTTGTCCCTAGTGGAAAAAAAATAAGTAAATTAATAATAAAGCAACCAGCACAACAGGAAGAAGTGACTAAGTTCCGTAAGAGATTACATCAACGATAATAACCTTAATCAAATTCGTACAAGATTTAGCTAACCTTACCTAATGTCTCAAGATTACTAAGNAAGCAACCAGCACAACAGGAAGAAGTGACTAAGTTCCGTAAGAGATTACATCAACGATAATAACCTTAATCAGATTCGTACAAGATTTAGCTACCCTTAACTAATGTCTGATTACCAACCAGACTCTACTTTCCTTCGCCTTAATCACCAAACAAAGACAAAAAAATTTCATTTAACAATCATATATGTCTATTTCGAACAAGTCGTTGGTTCGNGATTACTAAGCAGACTCTACTTTCCTTCGCCTTAATCACCAAACAAAGACAAAAAATTTCATTTAACAATCATATATGTCTATTTCGAACAAGTCGTTGGTTCAAATTTAGTCAACATATCATTCAGTGCCAAAAAGAGACCGTCAGCGGCACCCAACCACCCCTTGTGTAAAATAAAAAATATATATAAATTAACATAATTATTCCCTTCAGAGAAATAGTTCCAAAAAAAATACATTTTTGTACACCTTAATAGATTATATGCCTGTCAAGCATTAAATCTATATTAAATAAGATTAGAATAGAAATTTAGATCCAGGTCCTACGAACATAAACCAGTAGGCAAAAATATAGTACTGTAAATCAAGTAAATAACTTCCAAACAAGCAAAAAATTGATTATGTAATTTCATGGCATTCAATCAATTACCTAATGTAAATATTTTCTACTTCAAATATAGATCTCCAAACCCTAAACTCTAACCAGCCAGCCCTTTAAAACATAGAAACCCAAATGACTACTAGAGAATCGGGTGATCAACTTTTGTTGGGAAATGAAGATCAATAAATTACTCAGTAAAAGCCTCCATGGAATAATAAACGAGACAGAGAAGAATAAGCAAAACGACTCACCTGCTACACCGGTCGATCCATGAAACAATACAAGACATTCCGATGCAGCAGCAGCTTCATCCCCTCTGAAAGAAAGTAGCAAGAATGATTTAGGTTTGTTTTAAGGGAATGGACAATGGCTTGAGATTAGGGTTTACGATGAGCCGGGCCTTCTTTACCTTCTTTACCAAATAAAAAAATAAAAAAAATAATCGAAGAAGGAAGACTGGGGTCGTTCGTTAGGGGAAAAATAAATCAAAANAGCAGCAGCTTCATCCCCTCTGAAAGAAAGTAGCAAGAATGATTTAGGTTTGTTTTAAGGGAATGGACAATGACTTGAGATTAGGGTTTACGATGAGCCGGGCCTTCTTTACCTTCTTTACTAAATAAAAAAATAAAAAAATAATCGAAGAAGGAAGACTGGGGCTGTTCGTTAGGGGAAAATTAAATCAAAATTTTCCCGTTCGTTAGACATGGAAGAGTACTCTGCTGCTATCCTTCTCACCTCTACTGTACCTTTGCAGTATCAGCTGACCGACTACCTTCTCAAAAGACACGCCAATGGATATGCACGAATAAAAATTCATACCCTCCGTCTCGAAAAGCGTAATAATACCNTTCTCAAAAGACACGCCTATGGATATGCACGAATAAAATTCATACCCTCCGTCTCGAAAAGCGTAATCATACAGATTGAATTGAAATTCGTGCCTGATATGTCCGGGCACAGCCACTCCAACTGCTCCAACCATCCAAACATAACAAAATCCGCTTCTTCACATGCTCTTTATCATCTTCTCCAGCTTTTCTTNTTCTCAAAAGACACGCCTATGGATATGCACGAATAAAATTCATACCCTCCGTCTCGAAAAGCGTAATCATACTGATTGAATTGAAATTCGTGCCTGATATGTCCGGGGACACCACTCCAACTGCTCCAACCATCCAAACATAACAAATTCCGCTTCTTCACATGCTCTTTATCATCTTCTCCAGCTTTTTTATGTTTTGTTTTGCGAGAAAATGGAAAGATGGTGCAGAAAGGTAAAGAGAAAATTAACATGACTGGATAAAACAGTCTGACAGAGAGAGAGGTGAGCACGCAACGCGGACAGCATTCTGCGATGCGGGCACCGCCGCTGTGTGCTCACTCTCTTCTGTCAAATTCTGTGATATTCAGAAATTATGAAACAATGAAAAAGTGGAGGGGGGAAGAAGAAGATGAAAGAAAAAGGAGGAAAAACAATTTTATTGCAGCGAGAGATTTTTCTTCTTTTTAGGGTTGTTCTTCTGGTTTTCTGAGCCGGAACGGAGGTGGGTGGAGAGCTTTAAGGCCAAGGGCCAGATTACGGGTTGCCACGTTTCGATTGTTCATTCTTCTCCACTTGATTTAGTAGTCGGAAATAAAAACACGAATAATTTTTAATTTTGATCAATGTATTCTAACAAATTCATGTTTATGTGGTCTCCAAATTATTGCATTTGATTTAAAATTAAATCAAATAATTTTATTTTATGAGTATTTAAAATAAAATCAATAATTTTATTAAAATAATTGAAATAATATGCATGATTTTGTTATATTTAAAGAACGCATATCAAAATTTGCAGGCATACCACTAATTCTAACGAATTTACATATATTATTTCTGAATTTTATATTTTAAATTTAAATCTCAAAATTTTCATTTCACATAAAAAATATTATTATTTTAATTTTTAAAATGTGGAATACACCTTTTTAGTCATAGTTTAGGTGCAGGATTTGAAATTTAAGTGCAGACATGCAGCAACATTGAAATTAAGTGGTATATATGTAATTCTTTCTTTTCATTTTAATGCAAAATCATTCGCTTTATTTTCAATGCAAAATTGATGAAAGCTAAAGTTTACATTTGAATTAGCTTGCATATGACTTGATGATCTCTATGATTATCTTACGTGAGTGCACGAACTTTCTCAAATCTCTCAAATTGTAGGTGCTTAAACATTTGCCCGCATGATTCTTAAGATAACTTTCTAATAGAAAAAAATATATTGATGCATTATCAACAAATTCTTGTTATTTAGCATGAATCCCCAAATTCCAATTCAAGATTATGTAGAGCTCTGGCTTATGATCAAACTGGCATCAAGATGAATCCAATGATATCAAAGTTGGTCTAATCTTAGTCTGATCAAGTCAAGCTCAAGCCATTAAAGCATATTTAGAAGATTTTGATCATTAATTGTATGATCAAATGAAATCCAAAGTTGACATAATCTAGTGGGCCAACAATCACCCAATTTTGAGGTCATTAAAGTCATTACATTATTTTTATGAACGAGATGAATAAATGTGGATTATTAAATTGGGTGGTTACGGGAGTTATTCTCCAAGTGACAAAAATGTCTCTTTTCCAAGGCTATAAATAAATCCCCTCTCTTCACTTGAAGAAAGGAGAAAAGGAGTCTAATTCTTGTATTGTTATGGACTGAATTACCGACAGTAATGTCCCGCTAACTTGAACCCAACTATAAATGTTGGGTCTAACTCACATTAGACTCAACCTAAACCTTAAACCTAGGTTCAACCTAACTTGAACCTAACCCTAAATGTTGGGTCTAACCCATATTAGGCCCAACCTACACCTTAAATATAGATTCAACCTAACTAGAACCTAACCCTAAATATTGGGTCTAACCCATATTAGATCCAACCTAAACATAGGTTCAACATAACTTGAACCTCATACTAAATGTTGAGTCTAACCTATGTTAGACTAAACCTTAAACCTAGGTTCAACATAACCTGAACCTAACCCTAAATATTGGGTCTAGCCCATTGTCGACCACTGACCATCGATAGTGCCCTGCTTGCCACCGTTGATTGACTCTTTTGAGTAACAAAGAATTTTGTTGAGTGGCAGTATCCTTGAATATGGTGCAACGAATTACCACGAATTTGGTGTAACGAAGTACCTTGTATTGTAACGAAGTATCCTAAACCTAGTGCAGCAAAGTATCCCGAATGAGGTGCAATAAAGTTCCTCAAATGCAGTGTAACAAAGTACCTCAGACACAATATAACGTTGTAAGCTGAAAGTCGGGTAAAATGTCCTGAATATGGGGTGACAGAGTCCCAAATATGGTGTTATGAAGTATCCCAAAGATGGGGCAGTGGAGTATCCCAAATACAATGTAACGAATAATGTTGTACTAAAGATTTGGTGATACCTCCTAGTGACGACTAATTATGATTATTGTATTCATAATATGACGATTTTCTTCAAACTTTTGAAGTTTTTTATGGATCACATTTTAACAAGTGCTGCTCTAGCATAAAACACTACAAAAAAACAACGGTTCAACATCAAAATCAGCATCAAAAATTATTTTGACGCAAAATTATCATTTGATATGCGTTCGTTTAGTGTTGAGTGTTATCTCGAACATAAATAAGTCAACGCAGACGAGTAGTGTCGCCATGCGATGCTAAGTAGATGCTTTAGCGTCTCTTATTGCCGACACTAATTTCACTTATTAGCGTCGGAATTAGTAGGCGCTAGTTCTGACGCTAATGCCCTAATCAGCTCTTCCCTGCTCGCAACTGAATCATTCACTCCTTTCTTCTCCATCGCATAAGTTCTCTTCCGACCGTTGCTCCTTCATGTCTCAGCCCATTTTTCGGCGTCTCTGGCTAGTTTCTCCTCTCGATCTTCTTCAAAGGTGAGAAAACTTCATCTACACCTCCAAGCATCAGTTTTACACAAGTTTCTATGTTATTTTTCGTAGATATGCATTGGTGTTAGATTTGAAATTCAAATTTCTTTGATAACCTTGCAATCCATATCAATTTGATAATTTTACAGAAGATTTAAATGTTATGTGCCTAAATATAAAATTTTAGGTGAGAGATGTGTAAATATATAAGAATTTTGTGCAATGCATGGAAATGCCCCCCAAAAAAATTTATTGATTTGAATGTTATGTGCATAATTTTAGAACTTTAGATGTGAGATAGGTAAATACCATATGAGTTTTGTGCTATGTATAGGTGTGAGAGATGTAAATACATAAGAATTTTATATTATGTATATAAATACCCAAAAAAAAATTAAAAATTATATTATATATTTATACACTTATTAGTTGGATTTAACAAATTTAGCATGAGAAAAAAAATATTTCGAATGGATTTATTTCGGAGAACTCATATAGATTTAAATGAATCTAACCTTAATTGAACCGAACATTATTTCAACTTTAATGATGTTTATATTTAACAAATTTGAATTTAACATCCTATTTAACTTAAATCCTCATTGCAACCGAAGACCCCCGAAATACGAATTTTGTGCAATGTATGTTAAGCAAAAAAAATAATAATAATAGTTTGAAGATCTTAGTGCTATCTAACTAAATATGAAAGTTTATGCGTGAGATATGTAAATACATAAAAAATTTGTGCCATGTATGTAGATACCCCAAAAAAGTTTGTGTTAGCCGGGTTTAGCTCAGGCTTTGTATTTATGTGGTGTTAGTGTTATTTTCGATGTGATATTAAAGATTTTGTAGTTCTTTGTCTAAATATAAAAGGTGAGGAGAGTGATCTGTAAATACATAAGAATTTGGTGATATGTTTATAGCTACCCCAAAAAATAGTAAAGATTTGAGTGTTATGTGTAAATTTAAGTGTAAGATATGTAGATACATAAGCAATTTGTCTTGTGTATGTAAATGTTCTAAATAAGTTTGTATTAGTCATGTATTGCTTAAACGTTGCACAATTTTTATTTTATTTTTTATAAAATGTAAAGCTTAGGTTGTAGTCATGCAGCAGTTGTCTGATAACAAATTTAAGTAGGCCGCAATAATGTTTTACTATTCTATAGAGCTACATCTATGATGTAAATTAATATCTGAAACATGAGATTATGGATGTATAAAAGATTGTATCCATAAAGAAAATAACTTGCTGACAAGTTTTTGGCTAGTATTGATGAATTCGTGCAGGCGACATCAGAACTCCATGTTTATCATTCCTGATGCCTCTATGCGAATCACAAAAATCAAGCATACTTGACTCCTGAAGAAGTAAAGTTGGATCAATATTGTAATGGATTTAAACTCGATTATTGGTATTAGATTTCACATGAATAATTTGAACTAGATATTCATTACGGTCAACTTGTAGTCTCATCAAGTTATGCCCCTCCAATGGTTCACGATTTTGTCATATTTGAGGAAATGATTGTTGATATCAGCAGGGCTCATTTTGTTGGAATATGTCTAATGATGATCAAGAACCGAACTGTGAAGCACAACAATTTTTTGAATTATCAAATGTTGCGCTTCACAACAACCTTTATGGGAATGATGCACTTCACATATGGAGTCATCGGCTGCCCTGAGAATGATGAATATCAAATCTGATTTTAATATACTTAGAGAATGCATTAATCCTACATTCTTGACCTAGGCAGAATGCAAGCTTAGGCTCTTCTCTTCTCTAACTTGGAGAGAAGATAGATTTGATTCTTTTTAGTTAGATTGGACTAAGTTGTAAGTTTCACTTTTGACATCTTCTCTACCTCACATGATGATGTCCGAGCAAGCTTGACTGCAAGAAGTCAAACTATTAGTCTTATTAACAATTTTTTTTCTTCAGATTCTTTGCACTTTATTGAGAGAAATTCACCTTATATTGTGCNAAAGGTGAGGATACATAAGAATTTGGTGATATGTTTATAACTACCCCAAAAAATAGTAAAGATTTGAGTGTTATGTGTAAATTTATGTGTAAGATATGTAGATACATAAGAAATTTGCCTTGTGTATGTAAATGTTCTAAATAAGTTTGTATTAGTCATGTATTGCTTAAACGTTGCACGTTTTTTATTATATTTTTTATAAAATGTAAAGCTTAGGTTGTAGTCATGCAGCAGTTGTTGGTAACAAATTTAAGTAGGCCGCAATAATGTTTTACTAATCTATAGAGCTACATCTATGATGTAAATTAATATCTGAAACATGAGATTATGGATGTATAAAAGATTATATCCAGAAACAAAATGACTTGTTGACGAGTTTTTGGCTAGTATTGAGGAATTTGTGCAGGCGGCATCAGAACTCCATGTTTATGATTCAAAAGGCAGGTCCTGATGCCTCTATGTGAATCACAAAAATCAATCATACTTGACTCCTGAAGAAGTAAAGTTGGATCAATACTGTAATGGATTTAAACTAGATTATTGGTATTAGATTTCACATGATTAATTTGAACTAGATATTCATTACGGTCAAGTTGTAGTCTCATCAAGTTATGCCTCTCCAATGGTTCACGATTTTGTCATATTTGAGGAAATGATTGTTGATATCAGCAGGGCTCATTTTGTTGGAATATGTCTGATGATGATCAAGAACTGAACTGTGAAGCACAATAATTTTTTGAATTATTTAAATGTTGCATAACAACCTTTATGGGAATGATGCACTTCACATATGGAGTCATCGGTTGCCCTGAGAATGATGAATATCAAATCTGATTTTAATATACTTAGAGAATGCATTAACCCTGTATTAACATTATTAAAGAAGACGAACCTTGCAGATAATTTTGTTCCAAAAGATTTGTACAGAACTAAAAAGTTAATGTCGAAGCTAGAGCTGCTATCTGAAAAAGATTGATTGTCGCACTAATGGTTGTATGTTATATTACAATGAAGATGCATAGGAGATGAAATGCAAATTTTGCAATGGTAATAGGTTCAAACTAAGAGGGAAAAAGAATAAAAATTAGAAAAATGTTCCTTACAAGCGTCTCTTTTACTTTCTTATCATTTTATGGCTTTAGCGATTATTTGTTTCCATGTGCGCAACTCCTCTCTTGACATGGCATAATACCATATGTGTTGGTGCTAATATAATGACTATCCTTCAGCTGGTGAAGCTTGGAAACACTTCTAATTTAGTTATCTTGATTTTGTAGTAGAACCACAACGTTAGACATGGCCTATGTTCAGATGGATTCACACCTTACAGTAACGTTGCAACACCATATTCTTGTAAGATGCATAGGAGATTCTTGTTAGAAAATATTTATCACATCATATAATTTGCCCCCAAATATGTGTTTGACGGTGTCGTTCTTACTTCTAGCGTTGATCATACTATATCCACATAACCCAATGGTAAAAATTGATGTGTACTCATAACCTCTTATGTACAGGGCAACAAGTATTATGAGAAATCAACATGTTGACTTAGGATATTGCAACGAAACAGAACTTTCACCTTAGAGCTACTCTTATTTGGACGATCAACAACTTTCTGGCTTATGGGATGCTATCTTGTTGGAGCATATAGGAGCTAATTATATATTTTTTTCATTTTTGTTTAATCGAACGTTCGGTCTATGTAGTTGTGAACATTGAACAGTTTGATCCATTTATCTATAATTTAATTTAGTATCGTTATTTAGATATGGTGGAGTTTTGTTTTATCAGCTTTGATGATATATAAATGTCTTATTATATTGCTTGTATTTATTATGTATATGTATGTGGAAATCTAATCATCTTGATGTATTTTTTTTATACTTACAGGTTTGCGTCGGATTAGTATCAAAATATTTCAACGTTAATGTCTGCAGTAATTGATACATGACGCTACTAATTCGAAATAGCGTCCAACATAGTCGATGCTAATTAGCGTCCGAAGTGGTAGACGCTAATTAGCCTCCGCTAAGTTCAAAACTAATGCATCGTTAAGCTATTGTCGCTCATTTTTTCGACTTAAATTTATAGTGATTGAGTTTTTTGACACAAATTAGGATGCAAATAAAATTCCAACGCAAAATCAATTTGTCACGCTTATTTTAACATTAGAATTATTTCAACGCTAATTAGGCTTAGCGCCAAAAAATATCAAATTAGCGTCAGAAATGTCCAACGCTTATTTAGCATTTTCTTGTAACAAAATAACCAACTCAGGAGAAGTGTTGCAACCACCAATTAGTGTAACACCAACTATGACATCTCTGGCCAACCGATGCTCCTATAGTGGCCCACAATGACCTATGTGAGTTACCGCTATAGCTACACACTATAGCCTATACTTAGCTAATTGTTGTCATTACAACCTTTGACTACATCTTTTGTGACCAACAGACGCTTTGCAGTCATTCATTATGTTCTATGTGGCTAACTATTGTCATTATAGCCTTCAACTACTGTCTCTGTAGCCAACTAACACTCTTTCAGTGACCTACTATGTCTTTTGTGGCTATTTATTTTTGAACTATTAGTACAACCTTTTATGGTAGGTGATGATTTACACTTTGTTGATATGAATGTGCTCACGTGCATTTCTTATTTACGTGTGTGCCTACATTCATTATTATTCTAACAGGGATTTATAGTTTATGTCGATATGTCACTTTCTCGTATATGTATTTTTACTATATATTCATAAATTTATTATTTCAAATTTCATAAACTCATTTAAGGGTTGGTTTGAAATAAACATATTTTTGTTTGATGTTTTGTGATAAAAAAAATGCACGATAGATAACATAGAACACATATACTTAGGTGTCACTTGGGTCAGGTGATTAGCTCTAGGTTCACACCACACACAATCCTAGATTCGACACTTAGGAGAATAATATTGATTATCTGCATAACTTTGACGCAGTAGAAAACAAAACCATGCCTTTGTCTAAGATCAATCATTTTAATGTAGATAACATAGATGCACTCACGTCTGCGCTTAGACTAACATTCTTTATTTTTCCACTGAGGTGTCTCCTGTTGCCACCTTTCATATATGCCCGACCTTTTTAGTATATGCATTTGGATGATTAGTTGACATTCTTGACCTAGGCAGGATGCAAGCTCAGGCTCTTATCTTCTCTAACTTGGAGAGAAGATAGATTTGAGTCTTTTTAGTTAGATTGGACTAAGTTGTAAGTTTCACTTTTGTCATCTTCTCTACCTCACATGATGATGTCCGAGCAAGCTTGACTGCAAGAAGTCAAACAATTAGTCTTATTAACAATTTTTTTCTTCAAATTATTTCGCACTTTATTGAGAGAAATTCACCTTATATTGTGTATCTCCTCATATTATATATATCCTATCTTTGTACCCATAGAGCCTTAGGTGACCTATGTCGACCTTGGCATATGCCATCACATGCAACATCATATGTCCAACTCGAGCTTCCACATCTTATTAGAGTGGAGCATGAGTCTCATCTACCAGTCCATGATTAAGTCTACCCTCTTAATTTATGAGGAACCCTTAGATGAGTTAACTCATACTTGTTAGCAATGATCCTATAGTCACCCCTGGCTAAGTAGACTAAGGGCAGAAGTGACCCGAAACAATTGAAGTAAGGGATCCTAACTAGGGATATCATACCCCTAGGCAGGTTAGTCCTCCCACTTACATCTCTTCATATTAGGTTTCGGGGGGCAATTGTGATAGTAGCTCTCTCTTTAGTTCAAGCTCAAGGCATTCTATAAGTCATTCTCTCTTAGATTTCACCACTCTTTAAATATATTTTGAGTCATCTAACTTAAATTTAGGTTAGGACGATGACGATTTGTGCATGAATTTCTTACACGTGCNATTGGGAATGTGATTGGACTTGGGCGACCCGTTCACCAAGCGGTCTAACTAAACCCGTACAATAAATATACTCTTCGCTAAACGTACCCCTATTTATGTTTTAATGAACCCATGCATGGGAAAATAAATTATCCTGTACCCGCGCAACCAGTCTTCCACAAAGCTTCCTCTGAAAAGTCACATAAAATAAACAAAATTAAATTTTGTTTTGTTCAGCTATTTGATAAAACAGAAATATATTTTTGTTTGTAGATTTTTTAGGAAATGATGCTTTATTTAAGTTTTCTGAAATTATATTTATTTTAATATGAGTTTGATAAATGAATAATCAATTGACTTTTGTATGATATAACGTGAGTAACTTTAAAAATTTTAAAACTCATGATTAGCTATGTTTTCATCTCTTTTTATGTCATGTATACTGATTTATTAGTTGACATTTATGGTATAAGATTCTTCGGGTTGGAGGCTTGAATCTCTTCTGGCACATTTCACCTTAAAAAGGTGATACTTAAATTGTTAGATATATTAAGCGTGACTGAAGGCTTTTATAATAGTCTCCATCCATTTCTTTTGAAAAAAAAAAAAACAAAAACGTTATCACCATTTTTTTTATCTGATAAGTATGTAGCCTCCGATGTGTAAACCGGAGTTCAAGTCATGAGCTCAAATGAAATTTTTACAGGAGTTCGTCGAAGCAGCCATCTAAGAAATTGATAGCTCGAGGAGGAGTCTCGTGCCAACTCACAGAAGAAGGCATCAACATGATTGAATCCAACTAGTCGAGCAAAATTATGAGCCAATGAGTTGAGCCCGAACACATACAAGCCTGTTAATAAGCCGAGTTTTGGCGAGCTTGACTCACACCACAATTCTCATTTTAATTTGCTATATCAACACTCATATTAATCTGTAGTAGCTTTTCATACCTCATTAAAATTCTATAAACTTATCTTCATGATAACATTACAATTATTTTATGAATAATTGAACTCAAATAAATCCTCACTATAAAATAAAATAAAATAAAACAACAGAAATATCCCCCACCTCTTCTTTTCAACTTGAGCAAGCTGAAGATACTCTATGTGCGTATTTCCTAATCTAAATCATCACTATATATTCCGATATACCACCCATATTTTATATATTTGCATATCCAAAANTCTACCCTCTTAATTTATGAGGAACCCTTAGATGAGTTAACTCATATTTGTTAGCAATGATCCTATAGTCACCCCTGGCTAAGTAGACCAAGGGCAAAAGTGACCCGAAACGATGGAAGTAAGGGATCTTAATTAGGGATATCATACCCTTTGGTAGGTTAGTCCTCCCACTTACATCTCTTCAGATTAGGTTTCGGGGGTCTATTGTGATAGTAGCTCTCTCTTTAGTTCAAGCTTAAGACATTCTATAAGTCATTCTCTCTTAGATTTCACCACTCTTTAAAAATCTTTTGAGTCATCTAACTTAAATTTAGGTTAGGACGATGACGATTTGTGCATGAATTACTTATACGTGTTCACTTGCATTCTTGAATTGAATGTGAATTGGCTCTCATTTTGCCATTATAGATAGATATTTAGAACGATAACTATTTGCATATAATGGATGTTAGTTTGATGTTTATTGAACTAACTCTATTTTTTTGCAGGTGGTCATGTTATCATGTTATAAAAAGGGACACAGATTAAATAGAACTAACTTTATCTTCCGTAGATACTTGCTATAGGTCTAAATTAGTTAGGACCATATATATATA
>JXCR01106774.1:90448-111156 GCA_002079205.1 Phalaenopsis hybrid cultivar | reverse complement strand
TATATATATATATATATATAGTGGTATGTATGTAAATCTTGCTTTAATTAAAATGATGAAGGTACAGATGGTTTTCCCCACACACGAAGTACAATTTGCAGAAAATCAAGTACAAAGATGACAAGCCAGAGTGCAGAATATTAGAATAAATTCAGTGCTCAAATATTCGAGCATTTTCTTCGATTTTTTTTTAATAGGAATATTTTAAATATATTAAATTAAATTAAATTAAATTAAATAATTTGCTTTACAAAAAGATGAAAAGCCGGCAAAAAGAATATGAGATAAGAGAAAAAAAAAAATGAGAGAAAAAAAAAGGATAGAATTGNATATATATATATATATATATATATATATAGCGGTACAGATGGTTTCCCCACACACAAAGAAGTACAATTTGCAGAAAATCAAGTACAAAGATGACAAGCTGCAGAATATTAGAATAAATTCAGTGCTCAAATATTCGAGCATTTTCTTCGATTTATTTTTTTTATTTTAATAGGAATATTTTAAAGAAGAGGTCAATGTGAGATGGGAGGCGCCAACAAAAATATATATAATTAAATTAAATTAAATAATTTGCTTTACAAAAAGATGAGAGGCCGGCAAGAAGAATATGAGATAAGAAAAAAAAAAAAGAGATAAAAANTTAAATTAAATAATTTGCTTTACAAAAAGATGAGAGGCCGGCAAGAAGAATATGAGATAAGAAAAAAAAAAAGAGATAAAAAGATAGAATTGGAGTTCATTCGTTGCACCTGAAAGAGAGGAGATGGGGATTACAAAGTGGCTACAAGAGTCATTAGTTCAAGATGGGGAGAAGAGTTTGTCAACTAAAGTTAGATGGAGCATTAGGAGAGGTTGATGTGTGGTCATTTTCTTTATGATATGTTCTCTAGAATATAGGACTAAAGTGAGAGATGTTGCTTGCAAGAGGAAATTTGAAGGTAGGAGAGATAACATTGACCTAAACATTTCTTAAAAGCATCATTGAGAGAAAAGTAGGGAAAAAAAAGAGTTTTTGAGCACCAATATAACCAAAATCATGCCGATTACATCTCAAACAAACATTGTAAGAAATTTTGAAGTCAACCTATGATGTTATGGAGTTAAATTTTTAGAGCTAGAGGAAACATGTTCTAGCTCCTTGGCAATGAATAAAGCAAATTAAAGGGACACTTAATAGATGATTGGGGACTTGATTTTATGTATACACAAGATAAGGAAATTGTTATTTGAGATAGTATGATTGTTAAAAAAAAAATTGAAATGTTGAATGAAAGTTATAGCAATATTAGAATGGGAAGAGAAAGGCAGAAGGGTTGTAAGGAACTCCATCATGNCAACTAAAGTTAGATGGAGCATTAGGAGAGGTTGATGTGTGGTCATTTTCTTTATGATAAGTTCTCTAGAATGTAGGACTAAAGTGAGAGATGTTGCTTGCATGAGGAAATTTGAAGGTAGGAGAGATAACATTGACCTAAACATTTCTTAAGAGCATCCTTGAGAGAAAAGTAAGGAAAAAAAAAAAGAGTTTTTGAGCACCAAGATAATCAAAATCATGCCAATTACATCCCAAACAAATACTGTAAGAAATTTTAAAGTGAAACTATTATATTATGGAGTTAAATTTTTAGAACTAGAGGAAACGTATTTTAGCTCCTTGGCAAGGCAATGACTAAAGAAAATTAAAAGATCACATAACTGATGATTGGGGACTTGATTTTATATATACACAAGGTGAGGGAATTGTTATTTGAGATAGTAGGATTTTTAAATACTAAAAATTGAAATGTTGAATGAAAGTTATAGCAATATTAGAATGGGAAGAGAAAGGCAGAAGAGTTGTAAGGAACTCCATCATANCAACTAAAGTTAGATGGAGCATTAGGAGAGGTTGATGTGTGGTCATTTTCTTTATGATAAGTTCTCTAGAATATAGGACTAGAGTGAGAGATGTTGCTTGCATGAGGAAATTTGAAGGTGAGAGAGATAACATTAACCTAAACATTTCTTAAAAGCATCTTTGAGAGAAAATTAAGGGAAGAAAAAGAGTTTTTGAGCACCAATATAACCAAAATCATGCCGATTACATCTCAAACAAACATTGTAAGAAATTTTGAAGTCAACCTATGATGTTATGGAGTTAAATTTTTAGAGCTAGAGGAAACATGTTCTAGCTCCTTGGCAATGAATAAAGCAAATTAAAGGGACACCTAATAGATGATTGTGGACTTGATTTTATGTATACACGAGGTAAGGAAATTGTTATTTGAGATAGTATGATTGTTAAAAAAAAAAATTGAAATGTTGAATGAAAGTTATAGCAATATTAGAATGGGAAGAGAAAGGCTGAAAGGTTATAAGGAACTCCATCATGTGATGCAATTATGATTTCTCCTCCCGTTGATTCTTTCATAAAGGAAGTGCACATCATCTTTAATTTATGAAAGACATTTTGTTTGGGCATTTAATCTTAGAATCATTTGTGATGAGATAACTTGCTACTAATGTTTTGATCACGAGATTGAGAATCAATGAGAAGGCAACATCTATCTTAATCGCCCCTTAAGAAGGTTAGAAAAGAGAATGATGTTTAGGAAAACTGTGATTTTTGAGATTCCACTGATTGTCAAAGGATTTTTAGCCAATATAAGAGATGTTGCAAGGGAACTATTTGGCAAAAAATAAAGAAGGCGTCACCAGATGTATGCATGAAAAATAAAGTGCACCAACATGTAATTTATAGATTATATATGCGGAAAGCACTGACAGGGAATTTTTCAGTTAGATCATGGGCAAATTTAGTCGGATTTTTTTAATAAGGTAACTTGCTTAACACTTAAAGGAATGTTAGATTAGGAAAATTGAAAGAACAACACATAAATTTTAATTTGCTCAGTTGATGTACAATGATATTTCAACAAGACTAATCGCAACGAGCCACAATATCGTAGTCGATTACTATGGAGGCAGTAGTCTGATGTGACTGTTATAGACGGTGATTATAGCACCAGCTTGTTGTAGAGGTCATAGTTGCAAGGCATGATAGTGATTTACTAAGTGGTTAGTAGACATTTTCTTCTAGAGTATCAGTTGTACATAAAGGCCATATCAAGGAGCTATAGAAACTGCGAGAGTGTTTGTAGGTTGTCTAGACTGGAGTTAGGAACTGCATGAGCTAAGATAATGTCTGTAGATCACAGTGGTCAGAGTTGAGAGCTGCATGAATTGAGATAATGCTCGTATGTCATTGAGGCCCAAATTGGGAATAACACGAGCCTAGATAATATCCATAAGTCTCAGAGGCTGGAGTTAAGAGCCATATGACCTGAGAAAAATACATTTGTAAGCTTTAGAGACTAGAGTTGAGAGTTGTATGAGCTAAGATAATATCCGTAGACTACAAAGACCAGAGTTGAGAGTCGCATGGGTTGAGGACCATGTAGGTTGTAGATGGTCATATAGGTCTTAGTGGTGAATTGTGATGACACGAGTAGGTCAGAGGGATTGGAGTCAGGAGCTGCAAGAATTGCGAATAAACTTTAACCAAATATTTTTTATGGATTATTCTCTTTCAATATTTAACCATCTTTTTTACTGCTTCCACATACTTCCTTTAATGTCATCACTAAAGATTTGCACTATCTCAAAATAATAAAAACTCAAATACAATCAATTAATGTGACAAATAAAAAGCCCAACATTTAAATCATTAAATTTTTCAATATTATTTTTCATTAATTTTGACATTCATATAAAACAAAATTACCTCCAAATCTTGGAACATACACACTTACCCATGACATAGTGGTTAAGTGTTTAATTTTTCATCATGAGGTTGTTAGTTTGAATCGTGCATATTGCCTTTTGAGGTCAACTTTCCCCCAAAAAAATCTTAGAAACATAAATTTGAATAGCCGATTTCTTGTTAAATAATTAGATTTTGAAGAATACTTTTGTTTTCTCTTCTGAGAACAAACATGGATATAGATGATGACTACACACATTTGGAAAATAATTTGATAAATAATTAGATTGGTTCAATTTGATTTGGTTTACAGGGCACTTAAAAATTCATTTTATACATTTAGAAAACTATGCAAACAACATGGCTTAAAAATCAAAGAAGTTCTCATCAGTAAAGGCATTATTATTAATCATTGGTATACTTTTTACCAATTTAGTTGATAGGCTCATAACCACTTTTGCTTTGAGTGTACCATCTCCTACCTTACTTAAATGATGCATTTTGGGATGGTGGTTTATTCTTAGTAGAAAATAGTTCATTGCAAGACCTAAATCACTCTGACTCTTTTAACACTAGTACTCTGACTATTCTCATTATGGTTTTTCACATTATTTTTTACCATATTTAGCTTGGAAGGAATTATAATATTTTCAGATACGATAACTCTTGCATTGAGATTCTCAATAAAAGGATTTATTGGGCCATCGAGCTTAAATGCAACAATTGGAAATTTAAAAATGGAATTCATTTTAAACAAGGAATTAAATAGTTTTTGTTGTTTTCTATCTCTTGGTTTTGCCATACGAAAATTGTTTTTTAGTTTTATCATTATGGTGTTTTGGAAGCTACGATGAAGACTCCATGTGCTTTGTGGTTCAATGATTCTTCTATTTCTTTAAAGTATCTTTTGCACCATGGCTAACTTGGTGGTCTTCTAGGACTTCATACCACAATGTTTATTTCTATTGGCTGCCACTGTCATATCAGAACATATATTCACTGGGCTATTTCTACTACCTTATGCTTTGTAGGCTTGGAACACATGTTTCATGACCTTTTTGGTTGTCTTGCGGCCCTCTGAAATTTTCATTTATGCAATTCATTTCAGTGATTTGAACTAATAACACATTCACTTTCATCTTACCCATTTCCCTCGACTGTTATGACCACTGCAATCTCATATTCTACTTTATAGGTTGCAAGCCAGTTCATTTGATTTAAGTCCCAGGAGGCTGCTCTCACTTACCCAAAAAAAATTATGACNTATATATATATATATATATATATATATATATATATATATATATATATATATATATATATATATAATAAAACTTTTATATCATGACAATGTCAAGTTACAATATATGCCAACAAACTTTATTGTTCATGAAGAATTATGTTATACTCGCTAGTAACTCGTGTGAAATTCTTTCACTAAACAGCCAAACATAAATAATTTATTTAAGCTTGAATTATAAACTAGTTGAACTAAAAAAGACACGTTAGATTTTCTAAATAATTAAAATTTTCTATAATAATTTAATGCTAAATTTTATGTTATATTTAAAAAATATAATTTTTTTTAAAATCATTCGAATTGATCATGAGCTAAAAATGAACACGAATAAAGAAAACACGAACATACTTTTCATGCATAATTTCAAACACAGGCGGAACTCGTCGAATAAAATAATAAAATTGGACCAACCAGAATAAGCACTAAAACCCAAATTAGGCTCATCTACACCCCTACTACCATCTAATCATTTTTTTATAAATCAACTCAAGGATGAGAAGGCTACATAANAAAAAAAAAAAAAAAAAAAAAAAAAAAAAAAAAAAAAAAAAAAAAAAAAAAAAAAAAAAAAAAAAAAAAAAAAAAAAAAAAAAAAAAAAAAAAAAATAGCGAGAATAAGTGAATAGAAAAATAGCAGAAAACTAATATTTTTATCGATAACTAAGTTCACCTCAATGACAAGAATATGATCTTTTCCAAACTTAGGAATTTTATATTTTCCTACCAAATAAATGAATATGAGTCTCAGCTTTACTAACAAGCATTTTAATTGATCACTGGGGGCATTTACATTCATATCACATAATTCTTATTTATATGCGTATTTAACAGCTAAACATTCATATTTACATGCATACCACACAAATCTTTAATTTCACATAAAAAAAATACCACTCATAATCTTTTAAATTGAAATACACCTTTTCATTTATGACAGTAACGTGTCATAAGTAGGGGTGTAAACGAGACGAACACAAGCTGANTGAATAAAGTACTTAACACTTAAAGGAAAAGTTAGTCTAGGAAACTTGTTCTAATCTAGAAAGAACAAAACAATAATAATTGCAACGAGCCACAAATATAGTAGTCGATTACTATGGAGGTAGTAGTCTGATGTGAATGTTATAGATGGTGATTGTAACACCAGCTTGTTGTAGAGGTCATAATTGTAAGACATGATAGTGATTGACTAGGTGGTTAGTAGACAGTTTCTTCTGGAGTATCGGTTGTATGTAAAGGCCATATCAAGGAGTTGTAGAAACTGTGAGATTGTTTGTAGGTTGTCGAGACTAGAGTTAGGAACTGCATGAGTTAAGATAATGTTTGTAGGTCACAAAGATCAGAGTTGAGAGCTGCATGAATTGAGATAACGCTTGTATGTCATAGAGGCCAAAATTGGAAATAACACAAATCGAGATAATATACATATGCCTCAGAGGCTGGAGTTAAGAGCCACAGGACCTGGGAAAAATACATATGTAGGCTCTAGAGACCAGAGTTTAGAGTTGTATGAGCTGAGATAACATCCGTAGAGTACAACGGCCAGAGTTGAGAGTCGCATGGGCTGGGGACCACGTAGGTTATAGATGGTCATTGGGGTCTTAGTTGTGAGTTGTGATGACACCAGTAGTTCAAAGGGGTTGGAGTCAAGAGCTACAAGAGTTGCGAATAAACTTTAACCCAATATTTTTTTTTGGATTTTTCTCTTTGAATATTTGACCATCTTTTTTACTACTTCCACATACTTCCTTTAATGTCATCAATAAAGATTTGCATGATCTCAAAATAATAAAAACTCAAATACATTCAATTAATATAAAAAATACAAAGCCCAAGATTTAAATCATTAAATTTTTTAATATTATTTTTTGTTAATTTTGAGATTCATTTAAAACAAAATTACCTCCAAATCTTCGAACATGCACACTTACCCATGACATAGTGGTTAATTGTTTAATGTTTGATCATGAGGTTGTTAGTTTGAATCGTGCATATTGCCTTTTGAGGTCAACTTTCCCCAAAAAAAATCTTAGAAACATAAATTTGAATAGCCAGTTTTTTTATAAATAATTAGAGTTGGAAGAATACTTTTGTTTTCTCTTCTGAGAACAAACATGGATATAGATGATGACTACACACATTTGGAAAATAATTTGATAAATAATTAGATTGGTTTAATTTGATTTGGTTTAAAGGGCACTTATAAATTCGTTTTATACATTTAGAAAACTATGCAAACAACATGGCTTAAAAATCAATGATGTTCTCATCAGTAAAGGCATTATTATTAATCCTTGGTATACTTTTTACCAATTTAGTTGAGAGACTCATAACCATTTTTGCTTTGAGTGTACCATCTCCTACCTTACTTAAATGATGCATCTTGGGATGGTGGGTTTTTCTTAGTAGAAAATAGTTTATTGCAAGTCCTAAATCACTCCAACTCTTTTAACACTAGTACTCTGACTATTCTCATAATGGTTGTTCACATTATTGCTCACCATATTTTGCTTGGAAGAAATGATAATATTTTCAGAAACGATAGCTCTTGTATTGAGATTCTCAATAAAAGGATTTATTGGGCCATCAAGCTTAAATGAAACAACTGGAAATTTAAAAATGGAATTCATTTTAAACAAGGAATTAGATAGTTTTTATGTTTTTAATTTCTCGGTTATGCCATGTGATAATTGTTTTTGGTTTTATCATTATGGTGTTTTGGAAGCTGCGATGACGACCCAATGTGCTTTGTGGTTCAATGATTCTTCTATTTCCTTGAAGTATCTTTTGCACCATGGCTAACTTGGTGGTCTTATAGGGCTTCATACTGTTGTGAAAAAACGACAGCAATAAAGTGAAAAATGGAACAAGAAAAATTGCACGTAGAAAAAACACAAGAGCGACACACAGATTTGCATGGTTCGACAAATTTTCTTACGTCCACAAAGCTGCAGAGGATTTTATTTCTTCGAGGAATTACACCGTCGAGCGTCTCGACGTTTACAAGAAAATCTCTATTTTCTTCTCTACCTTCCTCTCTCTCTCTTCTTCTCTTTCTCTTAGCTCTCAAGAGGACTTGACTTGACCTTGCTTGGCTTGTGGCTTCTCCTTTAAGCCAAAAGAGGCTATTTATAGAAACCATGAAAGCGGTAGGTGGGAGGTAGGTGAGCGGTAGGTGGGATGTGAGATTCTTAATTAGGAAACTAATTAAATTTCAGTGGATCGGGTCTCCACATTACCCAACAATTCTCTCACTTGGAGACTAGGACACTGACTGCATCACCTACTAGCTGCACCATCTACTAGTTGTACCAATATTTTCCTCAAACATGATATCCTCCACCTCTGCAACTTGAAGCCCCTGTCTTCATGCAGAAGACCAGCTGAAGTTGAGCACAACTTCAGCTTCTCATGAGTAACACCCTCAGTTAACATATCACAGTTAACGTAGTCTTGTACCACCAAGCTCTTTCCAGAGTTACTTCTGTATCTGTTTATAACTCCCACTCCATGAACAATATCCTGTCCTTGCTGAAAGACCTTTTCAACAAATTCAGCCTTTTACCTCTTACTGGCACCAAACACAGTCTTCACCGGTACACCCACTTGCTGTGCAATGTATTTTTCCTTAGTGGAAGTTTTGACAGCTCTCAAGTCTGATTCCATGATAGGGAATCTGTCTCCTCCTTCTTAGTCAGTTCTCACTTGCTTGAATTCTCATCTTGCAAGATTTCTTCATAACTCTGTGGTTCTCCACCATTTGTCTCTATAATGTCCGGTTTTTCTGCCTTTGGCGCTCTACCACTTTTAAGAAAATTGACCTTCTCCTGCTTCCCCATAATGCATCTCTGACTCATATGTCCTCGCCTGAGTAAACCTGTAGTCATATATAGATTGTCATATTTCTTACCCTGAGCCAGTACTAATGCTTCTTTGGTAACCTTCCAGGTGTTATCTGAGAACACTACCGAATGACCACCATTATTGAGCTGCCCAACAGAGATGAGGTTTTTCTTCAACTTAGGAACGTCTCTGACCATTTATAAAGTCCATTTTCTCTTGTTAGAGAGTGCAATATCAACATCTCCCATCCCACAACGTCCAAAGCTTTTCCATCAGCCAGATATACCTTCCCAAAGTTACCTGCAACGTAATTTCGCAATAACTCCCGATGGGAAGATGTATGGAAGGAAGCCTCTGAATCCAGTGTCCAGTCATCAACAAAATTGTGAACTGCCAGAAATAGTGCATCTTGTATTTCTTCAGTTACAACATTAGCGCCATCATTCTCTTTCTTTTTAGGATTCCTGCAGTTCCTTTTTATGTGGCCAGCCTTTCCACAATTCTAGCATGTTGTCTGTTGACAAGACTTTGATTTTGATTTTCCTCTGTTTGAGTTCCTGTCACGTGATCTCTCTCTGGAATCAACATTCAGTGCCAAACTTGAACACGAGGCATCGTCAGAATCCTTTCTACGCACCTCCTCAGCCAAAATCACATCACGAATATCATCATATTTCAACTTATATTTACCTACAGAACTGCTAACTGTCATCCTCATAGCTTCCCAACTATCTGACAATGAAGCCGACAATATCAACGCATGTATCTCATCATCAAAATCAATTTCAACAGACGACAACTTATTTGTGATAGTGTTGAAATCATTTAGGTGTGACACACCTTACGCCATCTTCAAATTGAATAACTTTTTCATCAGATGCACATTGTTATTCGCTGATGGCTTTTTATGCATACCTGATAAAGCCGCCATGAGATCTTCAATAGTCCTCTCCTTGATGATGTTGTGGGCAACCGATCTCGACAGGGTTAATCGTATAAACCCCAGAACCCGTCGATCCAATAGATTTCATTCAACCTCGTCCATCTTTTATGGTCGTTTTTCCAGTAACATAAGATGAAGTTTTTTTCTCATAGAGGTAGTCATCTATTTGCATCCTCCGGTAAGCAAAATCCGTGTCATTGAACTTCTCGATCTCCGATGTCATCACTTCGTCTCCGCCCATCGTTCTTCCTTAGATTCGAACCCAAGACTCTGATTTTAGTTATTGTGAAAACACGATGCCAATAAAGCGAAAAATGGAACAAAAATTGCACGCGGAAAAAATACCAGAGCGACACACAGATTTACGTGGTTCAGCAAATTTGCCTACGTCCACTGAGCTGCAGAGGATTTTATTTCTTCGAGGAATTACACCGTCGAGCGCCTCAACGTTTACAAGAAAATCTCTATTTTCTTCTCTCCCTTCCTCTCTTTCTTCCTCTCTTTCTCTTAGCTCTCAAGAGGACTTGACTTGACCTTGCTTGGCTTGTGACTTCTCTCTTAAGCCAAAAGAGGCTATTTAGAGAAATCATGAGAGCGACATGTGGTAGGTAGGTGAGCGGTAGGTGGAATGTGGTAGGTGAGCGGTATGTGAGATTCTTTAGGAAGCTAATTAAATTTCGATGGACCGGGTCTCCACATTACCCAACACATACCACAATGTTTATTTCTATTTGCTGCCACTATCATATCAGAACATATACTCACTGAGCTATTTCTGCTACCTTATGCTTTTTAGGCTTTGAACACATGTTTCATGACCTTTTTGGTTGTCTTGCGGCACTCTGAAATTTTCATTTATGCACTTCATTTCAGTGATTTGAACTAATAACACATTAACTTGAATCTTAGCCATTTCTCTCGACTGTTATGACCACTGCAATCTCAGATCCTACTTTATAGGTTGCAAGACAGTTCATTTGATTTAAAAGTCCCTGGAGGGTGCCTTAGGGCATTTTATCAGCTCTTCTTTTGACATTTACATGCTGGTTTTAATTTTTTTTTCCCTTATTTCNTATATATATATATATATATATATATACATATAATTGATTAGTAATATTTCAATTCAAAACGAGCCGAACAAGAACGACAAATATGTGTTAGGTTCCTTAACTTGACAAACGAGCCGAACACGAGATCTTAACGAGCTGAACACGAGTTGTTCGCGAACAACGAGCCGTTTTGACAGCTGTAGTCATAAGTGTAAAATTTAAACTTTAGGTGTTAGATATGTAAATGCATAAGAATTGTGTTGTATGAACGGAAGTTTCCTTTAATTATTTCATTGAATATGCTGATCTCAAGATGAATGATGACAATGTTCTTAGAATTCAATATTGTGTTATAAGTAAAAAAAGACATAAATAATAATAGAATTAATATGTTATAATGGGATGAGGGCTATTACCTATATAGATTGTGACCTTTAAAAATAATGTTACAAATAATTTGATAACTTAATTCAATCAGAAATTATCTATGAGAATTCTTTTCTTGAAAATCAAATCTTAATGAACCACATTTAACTTGATGAGAACATCACTACTTAGCTAGAAACCACTAATTTTCATATCATCATACTTCATTATGGTTGTATCGTTTGAAATTCATGAGATTAGGGGTGTAAACGAGACGAACACGAGCAAACCCAAGCTCAGCTCGTGTCATTAAAAAATATCACTTTTTTGTTTGACTTGTTTATATTTCAAACACAAAAAAGTATGTTTGTGTTCAGCTCGTTTGCTTAGCGAGCCGAACACGAGCCGTTCATGAACAAAGAGTCGTTTTGACAACTCGAATCATGAAGTTGTAGGATGTTAAGAGTTGAGGCAAGATTTATATCATATTATTTATAAAAAAACGTCATTTAAATATAATTTAACATATTTTTAATTCTGGCTCGTTAAATTAACGAATGAGTTAAACACGATCTTCTTAACAAGCCAAACACGATCTGTTCGCCCCGCATGAGACATTATCTCCAACAGGAGTTGTCATATCCCGAGAAATATTTCTCTAAAAAAAAAAAGGCAAAATGCATGAAATTACATAACCAATCCTCCATCTTTTTAAATACTCCTCTATCGTTTAAAACTTCCCTAAAAAAATGTGTCAGTTTTGGAGTTGAGGACAAACTCATGAGAGAGGTTTTGCTCGAGTAGTTGGATCTTCCTTGGACTCCATATGCATCATGAACAAGTAGCCAAGTATCCAAAATAACACATAAGGATAAGGAACAAAAGATAAGCATGCCAGAAGGCTGAGTATGCTTCCCACATACTGAGGATCCTTTATGTATCCAAAAGGGAAATCTGATACCCATGGAATGTTCTTCCCAAAGCGTACCCCATAGTATGTGCCAGCCTCACCTAGCAAATAATAAACCCTGCAATTTCAACACTAAGTATGTGCCAGCCTCATAATTTTTAAGGAAGAAAAGAACTTAGTTAATGCATGAAGCTCTCATGGTTTTAAAAATGAATTTTTTGCATGTAATTTTATCATTTTTTATATGGCTCAAGTTCATGGCCTTTAGGTTCGTATGCTCGAGTTCTATNGTATGTGCCAGCCTCATAATTTTTAAGGAAGAAAAGAACTTAGTTAATGCATGAAGCTCTCATGGTTTTAAATATGAATTTGTTGCATGTAATTTTATCATTTTTTATATGGCTCAAGTTCATGGCCTTTAGGTTCGTATGCTCGAGTTCTATAATTTTAAGCTAAATTGATTTGGTTGTGATTGTATGTAATGTTGCTCGCTTAGGCGTTTATGCTGAAAATTTTGCCAAGTTGTAGTGGAAANCGAGTTCTATAATTTTAAGCTAAATTGATTTGGTTGTGATTGTATGTAATGTTGCTCGCTTAGGCGTTTATGATGAAAATTTTGCCAAGTTGTAGTGGAAGTTATGAGCTCAATAAAATCTTCAAAAAGTAAGGAATATAGAAGATAAGGTTAGCAGAATAAAGACAAAGTGAAAAAATATGTTGCTTTGTCCTTTTCCAGCCCTACAAATAGCCCTCAAAATATTCATTCCAAAACTAACATTTTTTTTTTCTTTTTTTCATATTCTTTGTTATTTATGTGAATATGCTGAGGGAGAGAACTTCGTTGAGAACTTAACAAACTTGATCATTTTACATCCATGGGCTACTTGGGGGGTCAAAATATTCTATGAAGAGACAACTCAATTGTGACATTCTAATATTTCTTTTCTACTTGTGTGCAGAAAAAGGTTCAAAAGCACCCTTTTGTTTTTTGGGCAGCATACCCAACTCTTTATAATTCATCATTTTATTTTTAATCAATGCACTGATGGTATGAGCAGGTTCCTAAGAGCCTTATTTCATTTTTGTCACTTGATTAGTACCAAAGAACATTTCAAGGCTCACAACAACAATTAATATGAAAAAGCAAAATATTAAACAGACTCAAGTGATTACATCAATAAGCTACATACTTATGTAATGATGACTAAAGCTTCTTAATCAATTCATCTAGAGGCAATGGCATAATGAAACAAAGAAATTGGTTTAGTTCCAAGAAATAACCTCTGTTTGCTCATGATCAAACCTTCATGCAGAAAATAAACAGATTCTCCAGTGCACAGAGGTCATAGGCCATTTACCTTCAAGTGACAAACAATTTAATGTTAATGGATATTGGCCAATCCTTTTAAAATACAAATTCATTTAGGCCTCGTTTGGGGCGGCTTATTTTCCTCGGTGTGGTGTGCAAATGCAGAGGTGTGTGTTTGATAACTGCGGTGAGGCCACTTATTGGATAATTTATTTGAAACGCAGTCCTCGTTTCTTCGCGATTTATTTACGGGGCTACCCGCTACTTCGTCTCGCACGCCACTCGCTTGAGCCCTCTCCTCTCTCGTGATTGTTGCCCTAACTTTTCTCTCCCGATCCCCTTGGATTCGTGGCTCCGGTGGGTAGGGCTTGATTCCGTTTGGTTCTGCCATTCTTCCTCTTCCTCTCCCCTCTATTCTTCGGCTCGGTTTGGATCATTGGCTCTCCGCCCTCTATGAGTAGGTCCCTCTCTCTCCCATCTGTTATGGTATTCTCTACCTTATCTATGAAGGCAGTTTGATTTTGCAAATATTTATGCGCGATGGTTTTCCTGAGTTCTATGTGTTGTTATCGTTTGATGGTTTTTCGTTGATGTTGGATTTTGGGATTTTTTTGGATTCTCTGTGTTATACTCGGTTGATGATTTGGGTTCTTTATACTACATCTGATTGATTGATTTGATTTCTCTTTGCTCTATTCGGTTAATGTTGATTGCCGAAATTTGGTGGTGGTGATGATTGCATGTGGAAATTAATTGGAAATGCAATGGAAATTAATTGGAAATGCAAATTAATTGAAGTTGTTGCCTGAAATTCGGTTGTTGTTACCCAAAATTTGGCAGAGGTGGTGGTGTGTGGTGTTGTGTGTCGATGTGTTGGTGTGTGGTGTGAAAGTGGTGGTGTGATGTGTTGTTGTGTCGGTGTGTGGTATGGAGGTGGTGTTGTGGTGTGTGGATGTGAAAGTGCCGGTGTCGGGTGGTTGTGTGGTGTGAAGGGGTAGAGTGTGGATGTGTTGGTGTGGTGTGAAGGTGGTGGTGTGTAGTGTGTTGGTCTGATGAGGCAGTTATGGCGTATGTTGTGGAGGTAGTGGTGTGGTTTGTGGATGTGTTAGTGTGTAGTGTGGAGGTGGTGGTGTGGTGTGGATGTGTTGGTGTGTGAATGTGGACGTGGTGGTGTAGGGTGGTTGTGTGGTGTGGAGGTGGTGGTGTAGGAGAGTTGTGTAGGGTGGTTGTGTGGTGTGGAGGTGGTGGTGTAGGAGAGTTGTTTAGTGTGGAGGTGATGGTGTAGGGTGTTTGTGTGGTGAGAAGGTGATGGTGTGTGTTGTGGAGGTGATGTGTAGGTTGTTGTCCACGCAGTTTTCACGATATTATAATAATGTTATTTTTCTTTGAGTTGTGGTAATTATTTTTTATGGCAAATATTTATGTTGATTAGTTCTTTTAATTATTTTATATGGCAAATATTTATGTCGATTAATTATTTTCGCTCTAGTACTATAATGGCTAAAGATAAAAGAAGTCGGTTCATCTGTTGTGTGGGATTAGGATACAAAAATAATATTTTGTGACATTTGTCTTAAGGATGTCGAATTAACAAATAGATCAACAATCTATTTTAACAAGAAGAGATGACAAAATATTATTAAAAAATTCAAAGAAAATACAAGCATGGAGTACGATCGAATGCAATCAAAAAACAAATAAGATCAATTATAAAAAGATTGAAAATTTTGAAAAGAAATGAAACGATGATCCACGAGCTCGGGTTGGGATCTGATAAAGCGAACAATTGATGCTTCAGATGAATAATGTGCTGAGAGATTGGAGGTGAGTATTTATGAAACGTCCACTGTTTTTATCAAATTTTCAATTTTTTCAGATGCATCAGCATATCCATCTCCTATGACTTTGTAGGTGGATCCAAATGCTAAATAGTTTAAATTCAGTGACATCATGTCTGTGCTGGAAGAGATGTTAGACCGTATGTTTGGTAGAGTCGTGGCAACATACAATAATGCATGGGTCTCTAGTGAGGGAGGGTTTGTTGGCATCTGAAAACCTGAATGCTGAACAAATAGACGATGCCAATGAAGGCCCTAGTCTGAATCTCAAAGATGTTGAATCCACCAGCTGATCAAAGCGCCCTAAGGTTGAGAAAAAGAAAAAAGGTGTTGTTTTCATTAGAAGCCAAATTTCACAATTAGTTGTGTCATGCACCAATCACCCTAACACATCACAAACAACATACATTCAGCAAGTTATGCAAATTATGGAGGCAGCTCTAGACATATATAAAAACATGTCGTAATATTGTTATCTATGAAATTGCTTGAAGAAACGACCCAAAAAAAGTTTTCCATGAAAGCATGAACACTTGAATTTCATTTTATTCTAGTTGGACATTTTATATTTGTTTTTCGATGGGCCATTGTCCATGCTGCTCTAGATATTTGATGTTTCATTGAGACGCGGTTAACGCTGCTTGGTTTTTTATTTTTCATCATAATGTTTGGTAATTGCTTCTCCAATTTTAATTACAATTAGTGTTACAGTTCAAAGAATTATTTAATAATAGCTAATTCGGTGATTCTTATGTGTTAATTATGTCGACATTGAATAACATGAATACAAGTACAGAAAGATGCGGAAGAATTAAAGTTGCGTTGTGTTTGATGTATGAGTAATATGACTCATACGTAGCCCGCTTTCATTGCATTACATCTCCATACATTGGTGATAAGTGGGTTGGGGAGTTGCTTGTAGGGAACCAACAAGATTCAAGAATATATTCTATATGACACAACCCACATTCATCGATCACTTGAAGGAACCACATATGAATCATGAACTTCATGGCTCCTCCAGAATGACTTCACTAGAAGTGTTAGCGATAACCCTTTACATATTATCACATAATGAATCTATAAGGAAAGCCATGAAGCAATTCCAACAATCATATAAAACAATTAGTAGATATTTTTTCAGTTGGGTTGAATGCTCTAGTCAATTTTTCATAACAAATTATCAAACCAGCTAACCTGACATTTGAAAAGACTCCCATAGAGATTTCATATGACTGACGGTATATGTCGTATTTTCAGATAAATCTATTTATTGATTACATCCAGATTTCAAATGAATATAACAATGTATATACCAATGTTTAACTCATTGGAATTGTATTGGAGCGATTGATGGAACACACGTGAATGCACGTGTCTTAAATATGAAAAGATTGCATTCATCGGGCAATGTAAATCACCTACATAGAATGCCATGGATATATGTGACTTCAACATGTTCTTTATTTTTATTATGATTGATTAGGAGGGCAATGAACATCAGAGTCACATTTTCAAATTTATCACAAGAACTAAGAAATACAACTTTCCTCATCTACCCCCAGATTTGCTCGAGTCTGAACTAGTCAAATATTGCTTTCACTACAATACTAATCATAATATTTATGTTTGATAAATATTATTTAGTCGATGTTGGATATCCATTACAAAGAAAATATCTCAAATCATTTCCTGATACAGAATATCACATTCTTGACTTCGAGAGAGTCAGCAATGTCACTCGAGGTAGGAGAGATGTTCAATAAAAGAAACTGCTCCTCACGCGGTGTTATTGAAAGAATATTTGAAATTTAGAAGAAAAAAATAAGTCATACTGAGTGATATGTCTTCATATATGTTTCTTAAACAAGTGCAGATTGTGGTTGTCACGATGACTCTCCACAATTATATTCGACGGTATTCTTCCTGCAACGACATTGACTTCAACAGGGCTGATAAAGATCATTCACATGTCCTGTTAAAGTATATGAATATCGTCTTAGACAATCTTTATCACAGACCAAAATTTATTTGCTTGAAGCTTGCACCCAGGATGGGGAATATGCAAGCGAGATTATAGTGTTGAGAGAGCGAATTATATATGCTATAATTGGAGGTTGAATGCATGTACTGTGTTGTGAAAACATTTATTGTTTATTGTATCAGTATTTTATACAAGTCATGTATATTTCAAATCTTAATTTTATTTATATTTCTTATGCATGTATTTTTTTTTCACTTCGATGGTCTATCAAACAATCGTGGATGAAACAGGTCTCTAATATAAATTTTTATTGCATGTTTTCTTTTTTTTTATTTTGGAGTTATATGATAAGGCATTCTACCTTAAAGGTTCTTTTGAATGACCTGTATATTGTTATTAGTTTTTGTCGGGTGTGAAATCCCAATGAAGTCAACTAAGTTCTTCCCTTTTTCAGTGTTATGGTCTTTTGAGTTTGTTTTGGATGAATTCTTTTGGTGATATGCATATGTGACAAATACTAGCTCGGTATTACATGGGTTAAAAGTAACCAAGAATTCTTTTTTAATAAGATATTGTTTTATTGCAGTGACAGATTCGTTGGTTCATATACCGTGTTATCTGAGACATCACATCTGCATAAAATTTTAATAGATTACTTCTATTATTCATTTTCACTAATGTTGCCTCTAAAGGTCTGTGTTTTGTGGCTTTAAGCCTATAGAAAAAATGAGCTCTATGATTTCTAGTATCTCCATAGCATTGTACTGCTATTACGGATTACAATGTTTCTTATTTACTTCACGATAGACGCACAGATACGGGAGACAATTTTATAAATGACCGAGGAGAAGAGCAGAATGATGTAAGTTCTTTAGGGGGCAGATGGGTTGGAGGATTTCATCGCCGATAATGATCGGGCGTGGAGAGTTTACTAAGAGGACGATTGATCTCGTAACATAAACCAAGTGCATTTGAAAAATAATATTATCATATTATTGTTTGTTATTTTAATAATTTTTTTTAGTTTTGATTGTCGTGCTACTCACTGTTTAGTAAACTGTCTATTTTTATTTTGTAATATTCAAACTAGATATTTGCTTTGAAGTATGGAATGTGTTAGTATGAACAATTATGTTATAAACAATACTATAGTACATGAACAAAAATATCATTTATTCAGAAACAACAACAGCACAAAATGTTTCAAAATTGCAAAAAATAAACAAACTAGTTTATCTACAGTAGCTTCAAAACAGCAACTTCCTGTCACAGCTGTTACACAACAACTTATAAATAAACTGCAACTGCCCCAAACCGACCCTTAATTTTGAGAATTTGGAGCATATGTCTGATCTAATTATCTACATTCTATAGCTTATTAAAAAAATGTGAGGGCAATTCTAAGAATTAAATATTCATTATTATTAGGTAATGAGACAAATCAACAAATTTCCATCATCTGCATGACTCTCAAGACAGAGAACAAATTTCGAGATAAATTTTTAGCAAATTATATTCAAACTTCGATTAAAGTCATCCAGAACCCCGATTTCATCAAACTTGCAGTCAAACTGACTAGTTTAACGAGACAGATTCAATAGTACCAAAATTTGTTCAATCTAAGTCAAATAAAGCTTAGGTAAAGCCATAAAACCATTTTTGGAAGCTTTTGGTGCATAACTGAAACATCAAATTGATTTCAAGTTTGACATGCTTATAGTCAAATGAAGCATTTTTATAAGATGAATCTGACAAACCCGAGATCACTCAATTATAACATAAATAAGACATTCAATTGTCCACTGAACGCCATCTGATCGAGGGATCCTCTTCAGGTCGTTCGATGAAGTTGTCTGGATTCCTTCCTTAATTGCAATATTGACTAAATACATAGAGCACCACCCCACTCTTGAGAGGGGGGCTAGCCCCTAAGCCAGAAGAAGACCGAAAGTTGGAGAAGTTGAACTCCAGCATCACAACTACACAGTAGATCCAACGAATACCTCCCACGTTGGTCGACGACAGACCAACTCCGACCACTGACTACCGGCCACTATCTACAACAAGCAGCCACCACTTGCTCCTTGCAGAAAAGTCCCATGTGGAGCCGTAATGTGTATTGCAAAATTTTAGCATACACTGCAGAGTAACGAGACATCCTATAGAACAACACACTCCACCTGAGGTGCAATGATGTCTCTCGAAGATCGTGTAACAATGCACCCCAAATACATTGTAATGATATACCTAGAAGATAATGTAACAATGCACCCCAAATATAATGCAACGACACACCACGATGAAAGTGTAACAACGCACCCCACATACAGTGCAATGACACACCCTGAATATAGCGCAATGACATACCTTGATGATTATGTAATAATGCAACTCGAATATGGTACAACGACATAAATCGATAATAGTGTAACAATGCACCCCTAAGAAGGTGACTTTCTCTAAGCTCCTAAAACTCTCTAATCACAACTCACCATAACAACCTGTGTAACCAACTACACCCTATGTGGTCTACAGCTGGTATAACTCTTAACTCTGCTCTTTGCAGTCTACAAACATCATCACAGCTCACCAATGCGATCTACATGACCAACTATAGAACACTTGTTTCACAACTTGTGCATCTCCCAATTCTGGCCTCTGCGGCCTACATATGTCATCATAGCTCACTATCACATGCTACATGACTAAATATAACTTATGTCATCCACAACTCGTGCAACTCCCGACTTTAGCCTCTGCAATATACGTACGCATCACAGCTCATCGTTATGGCCTATATAACCAATTACAACTTACATGTTTCACAACTCATGCAACTCCCGACTCCAGCCTATGCGGCTTATGAGCATCATCACAACATACAACTCACAACTACGACCTATGTGACTAACTCCAACATACGTCGCCCACAGTTCGTACAACTCTCCACTTTGACCTCTGCGGCCTACGAACGTCATTGCCTCGCCACTATAACATATGTGATCAACTACGACCAACATGGTTCACAACTTATATAACTCCCGACTTCGTCCCCTGTAGCCTACGAACATCATCGTAGCTAACCACTACGCCCTATGTGAACAGCTACGGCCTACGCGACTCATAGCTCTTCTTACTACGACCTCTGTGGCCAACTAACGCTTTTGAGGCAACCATCAGCGGCCCACATTACCAACTATTACCATGATTTTCAGTTTCGACATATACAAGTTGGTGCTACGAATATCGTCTACAACTTCACGACGGTCTAATGCTTTTGTAATAATCGAATACGGCCTTCGTAGTCTGCTATCACCGAGAATTACATTCATTATTGTCATACTATAACTAGGGCTGTCAATTTGGCTCGTTGTTCGTGAACAGCTCGTGTTCGGCTCGTTAAGCAGCTCGT
>JXCR01106774.1:54593-89861 GCA_002079205.1 Phalaenopsis hybrid cultivar | reverse complement strand
ACGAGCTATTTCGAACGAGCCGAACACGAGCCAAGCCTGAGCTCGCTCAAGCTCGGCTCGTTTACAGCCCTAACTATAACTATAATAGATGAACTATTGCAGCACATTTACAATGATCATCTTTGTAACTTCATATTTCCTAATTCAGGAAAGATTGACCCATGTAGTCACAATTCATAGTAGATTATTTCAACTCGACTAGACCCAATGTTTTTGCACTTTTTCAGGATTTTTCATGTAAAAATCAAGGTATCTCCCCCAGCTTGTTGAATTTCTAAGCAACACTAAGATGATAATTTATTACTCTATCACCACGAACTTTTCGACATGCATTAAGCAACATGCCTAAAAGCTACTTATCGATCATAAATGTATGATGTGGAGTAAAGACACTTCCAATAAAAAAAGAAAAGGTATAAGCATTAAATAATGGTAAATCAATTGAACAGTGATGCAATCATCATTATCATTAACCTCATCCTCATCTATTTGGATTTGCTTTTCGAATCCTCAACAATTTTTTTTATTTTTTAACTTATTGTTAAGGGTAAGCAAACAACCATTGAGTTTTACTCAATAGATTACACTAGAGCTCCCTTAGCCTTTGAAAAACACGGAAAGGGATCACATCCCTTTAACAACAGCAACAACACAAAAAAGAAAAAAAAGCATAAAATCTTTTTTTTACACTAATCTTTTGCACATCTCCATAAACTCACGTGTGTGTCTATACATATGCTCATTTTCATTCATTAGTGGCATAATATGTTTATCTCTATTATATAAAACTTTTTGCACTTCTTGTCATGTCATCATACATCTTAATAGTAAGTGTTACTGAAGTTAAACCAAACAGCAGTAGAATATGAGATGTTTATAGAAGACGCGGACAACCAGTAATAAAACAAATTTAAATATATTACTTTAAATTTTTATTTAAGTTGCTCATTTATTTATTAAATGTTAGTTATAAAAAATGAAAATAGAAATTTTTAATTTTCACTGTCCGACCGTCTGTACCCGTCTTGATTAATTTCAATCCCCGACCCGAATTGTAGGATTGTTTATATATAATAAAAGGTGAAGCTTGAAGACATCCGCATATTACATTTTTAATCAGTTCCGTTCACAACTACCTTTGATTCCTTTATTATTCTTTTGAAATGTATCAACTTCTTTATTCATATAATTTTTATGTTTTCATAAGTAGCTCACTTTTTATCTCTATCATTTGATATCATAACTAAAAGCTAGACAACTATTATATGTGAGATAAAATTTGGTGACTTTTCTATCACTATAATATTCATATATTTATTATTATTATTATTATACATTTTATTTTAAATTTCAGTTATTAAAGATCCTATTCTAGTTCAGTCTATTGGAGGTTCTTAATATTGTCATTTTTTATTGATGATTACACCAGAAAAGATATGGGTGAAATTTTTTAAACATAAATCTGATGTGTTTAATATGTTTAAGAAGTAGAAAGTCATGGTTGAGAATGAGATAGGTTTGAAGTTGAGGTATTTCAGATCAAATAATGATGGTGAATATTGTGATCAGAGATTCAGAATGTATTGTGCTTAAGAAGGAACCAAGCATGAGTTCATTGTTCCAGGGACACTACAGCAAAATAGTGTTGTTGAGCCCGCGAATAGAATCATCACAGAACATGCTAGGAGTATGAGATTGCATGCAGGCTTGCCAAAGCAATTTTGGACAGAAATAATTAGCACTGCACTTATCTGATAAATTGTGGTTCATTTGTACCTTTGAATGAAGGCTTGCCTAAAGAAGCTTGAAATGACAAAGAGGTAAATCTTTCTCACCTAAAAGTATTTGGTTGTTTATCATATGATAATGTTGATACAGGATCTAGGCGTAAACTTGATTCAAAATATGTCAAGCGCACTTTTATTATGTATGGCTCGGATGAATATGATTAAAAATTATGGGAATATCATAATCACAAATTCATTGAAGGCAGGAATGTCACTTTCAATGAAATAGAGATGTACAATGATAGAAATATAGCTAGGGATTATCCATCAGTTACTTCTGAAAATCATTTCAAATATGTTGAAATGGAAGACTCAAGTGATCGGAAAGATAGAGAAAGCCAAAGTACTCAATCTGATGAAGCATAGAAAATTCCTCACCTATGTTACTGAAATTAGAAGGAATAGTAGAGTCACACGATCCATACAAATGTATTCTCATTCTTTGTTTTATTTATTGTTTACTAATAGTGGTGAACCATAGTGTTGTGATGAGGCCACTCAAGTTGAAGATTCAAATGAGAGAGTTTGTGATGAATGATGAGATGTAGTTAGTAATGTCAAACCAGACATGGAGATTGACAGAACTACTAAACGACAAATAGGAACTACATAACAAGTGGGTTACAAATTAAAAGAAGAGTTAGATGGTAGCAAGCGCTACAAGGCAAGACTTGTTGTGAAGGGATTTCAGCAAATAAAAAATGAGTATTCTTGAGTTCCAACAACATAGCCCACTATCCCTTACAAAACTCACTCAAAAGGTTGTTTCACATAAGCAACATTATTGAAAACCTATATAGGAAAGCATTGTTGCATTTATTTGTAGCATAAAACATCCTTAACTAATGAAAATAGAAAAATGAAGGCAAGCTGAATTAAAGCTTGGAGAATGGATTAGCCCCACTCATAATAGTATAAGATAAATGATTAAAAAACAAGCAGTAAGAATGGCAACTCCCCAAAAAATATTAAGGAATCATACATGTAAAATATTAAAGCAAGAGCAATATTGGAAAGATTTTGGTCTTTTAAGCAGCCACTCAATTTTGTTTAGCTGCATGACAACATGATAATTGATGGTAATGCCATTACCGACACATGAGCATAAATGAAATTGAATATATTCAAAAGCATTATCAGCAAAGGATTTTAATTTGAATGAAAAATTATACCTATATTTCTTGATTAAATTATTTAAAATAAAGAGTTGTAATAAATTTAACAAGCAAACCCTAGTTTAATAATCTATGAAAAAAAAAAAATAATGATAACTCGTATGTATAAAGACAGAAGTTGATCTCCATATATTTGAATGAATCGAGTCAAAATGTGCAATAGTATGAGAAAAACGTGATTGGGAAAAAGAATAAGAAAATGTTTGCCATATTACAAAGTTTCAGTCATATTTTGAAACAAAGGTTGGAATATAAGTGAAACCCCAAAGATGATGAGGCTGACCTAAATAACAATGCCACTGATAAGGAAAAATAGAGGAAAATGAAAGTAAAAATAGCATGAATGAGAAAATGCATGCCTCCAATTTCAACAACTCCACTAATCATTTTCCAAAGATCATAAATAATATATAAAAAAAGAATAAATGGTTATTGAATGGCTGTGAAATAAGGTGAAATAAAGTATGGATCAAAGGTTTACTAGAAATTATGGCACATAGAAAATAATTGTCTAATTTTAATGAAGAGGACGGATGGATAGATATTTTTTCATGATTTAGGAGAGCTAAAAATAATATCAAGAAGAGATGTGGTGGTAAGTGATGAAGATAATTATTGAATGCCTATCATATAAGAAGCAACACCGATATCAAAACCAAATAAGTATCATAATAAGAAGCTACAATCGAGCCAAAGGAGAAACATGGGATGCTAAAATGGTTTAGAGTGTTATTGAAGGCAAAAATAATCCTCTTGAAAAATAGTAACCGAACTTGGAAGAGTATCAATTTGAGTCATGTTGAACTGTGGGTGCATAACCAAAGTTATTCAAACAACAGTTGTATGGATGATTTGTTATTTGATAGTGCCATCAAGGTATGAAAGAATCTTTGGCCAAAATCATGGCCAAAACCACAGCCGAGCACTAGAAGTATCCCATCTATGAAAAAAATGATCAAACCTTGTTCAAGAGGCAAGAGCAATATATCAAAATAACAAGGTGGAGCAAACAACATAATGACCCAAATAACTCAAGAAAGACAGCAATGGAGACGTTGGTATGGATGGATAAAGCTCGGAGAGAAACTAGGAAATGGCACAGTCATTTTGTTATTGCCTAGTTGCTGAGTTGATGATAAAGAGTTGGCACTGACCAAGTTTATCTCACTTTTCTTTCATTATGTTTTAGTACTCCGAAATAGATTTGCCATCTCGTTACAAGGAGAATAATTTAGAGCAAAGAGTGAACATCTTAGAGACATTATGCCTTGAAATTTGGTAGAAGGGAGAAAAGCCCACATCCCTTTGGCAGTCTATTGAAATACGACAACAACTGCAAAAGCAGTTCAAAGCCATTAAGCCATTAAGTGACAATAACATACTCACAAGTTTTCCATTTAATGCATCATGCAGCATTTATTAGGATAGGAGGCGAAGAGTCAAGACGATAAAGTTTCTTATGAGATCCTATAAGAAAGTGGGGAATCATAGAGCGCATAAGTAGTAGAAAAAGTAGCCTTAATGATATTTCACTCAACATATGAATGGTCATTAGCACCATATTAAATGTATTGAACCTATATTCATATTATGATGATCCTTTGCCAAGCTCAAAGACAAGTCATCTTGATGGATAAGAGTAGGATGATGAAGGAAAGTAGCTCCAATGGCAAATAGAGTTAAGTGGCTCCAACGGCTACTTCTCCAAGCATTAACTACATCTGTATAAACAATTAGATTAGAATAATTTAGCACAAACTTTATTGATTTATTCCAACTGAATGCTTTCTTATAAAGAATGAGTAATTCTTCTTATTTAAATGAGTGGGTTCCAATATTTTGGGAGAGTGATTCTACAATCTTATTTACAATTTTGTTTTATTTCTACCAGTAAAATGCCTTCGATTCTATTTCTTTTCCTTTTCAAATTCAGGGTTACCTCACGTATGTCATCACTCTGCTCCAAAGAAGAGCACCCTAGGCCTTTTCACCTTTGGAACAATTCTTGAAGTCTAATATCGCAATATGTCTACCATCAATACAAGGAGACAAATCTGGTAATCACAAAATGCCAAAAATAGCACCAGTCCATTACTCCCCGAAAATAACTATTAGAATGGAGATGGCATGAGTGGGCTCTATTGAAACAACATAATGTCTCAATCACCTTTTAAATTCCAAGGCCATCTTTGGCCATGTCGATGAATAGAATGACTATAATATTTTATGCCAATCACCTTTTATTATTTCAATGCCAATCCACCTACAATGTTCTTTGATATCTCTGAACAAGAACGAGGAAATTAGGGGGTTTCACACAGCCTCCTTCACCTAATTCCATATGAACAAGCCTCTAGTTTCTTGAATGTTAAATTGTAGGAGGTTTTTCCCATGCACAACAGCCTCAAATAGGGCAGATGTATTTCTTTGGGCAATTTATATGAAATAAAAGTTTCAAATCTCGAGGATGCCAGTAATCTTTCAAACTCTATTATATTTCATTTACTAACCTTTAATTGCACATGCCGCATTAAAAATTGCTCAAACAAAATCAATAATAAGTGTGAGCATCAGCCACCTTAGTTGATAAAATCTTGAAAATTATTGCAAAGTTCATGGGATGGAATTTGTGCATTAACAATCAGCATTTTCAAAAAAGGGTGTAATAAATTATATGTCTACTTTCCAAATTAATGCAACTTCGATATTTCTTGGCTGTACCAAACGCCCTTCTAAGGAAGCATGAATAAATTCGCCTTTAATGAACCAGATTATCCAATCTTACCTAAATTTGCCTTTAAACCCCTTATTAAAATTTAGCAAGAACGCAACATCAAGACTCATAAAGGTGCTTACTTGAAGTTGAGGTACTGTCCAGCAGAGAAGAGGACGAAGCAATACCATGGAGGCCAAGAGATTCCAGCAACAGAGAGAAGGGAGAAGATCTGCACGATCTTGAAAGCGTGAGAGACCTGTGCCATCCGATGCGAAGGGTCGACCCCCTTCCCGCATAGATTCACCCATGCTTGCGGGTAGTTCCAGAGAATGTAGTAGAAAGGGAACGGCGACACCGAACCTACCATTGCCGCCGCTGCCTCCACCGTCACTGCCATTCGCTTTCTTCTTTCCCTTCCAGGCTTGAATCACAGCACCCGTCGTCCGGCTAACAGCGTTAAAATGTATTCGCGCATGATCGGATTTAGGGTTCTAATTGGCGCGAGAATTGAGTTAGATGAGCTAATAAGTTAAGCTAAACTACTCGTTAGTTCATGAGTGCTTTTCTTATATAAATATATATTTAAAATATATAGAAATTAAATATTACATTTATCAATTATTAAAAATATTTATAAATTAAAATTTTATACTTCATATCAACTTACTTCTTATTTTTTATTTTTTGATTGTTCATTATATTTGTCATTTTAATTTAGGATTAGCTTGAATTAATATTATTTTTTTCTTTTATAATTGATGGGACATCAATAAATTTTCATAATTTAGCATGAATCTTGAGGCATAATATGAATCTCAAATCATTTTATGAGCAAAAATATTTAAAATATAATTAGAGTCCTACGAAACTTCTATTTCAATAACTTACAGTCAAATTGACCGGCTCGACGAGAAACTCAATGGCACTGAATTAATCTAATTCGAGTCAAATCAAGCCCGAATCAAGCCTTAAACCTTTTTTAGAAGCTTTGAATAGTTAATTGGAGTGTTGAATTGATTCCAAATCTAACTAACTTATAGTCAAATTAAGCGTCTCAATGAGATGAATCCAACGAGCTCAAGATCACACTATTCTTACATCATCAAGGCATTTAAATGACAATAAAATACCATCAATTAAGAGAATGTCACTTCTTCATGAAAGGAGACCAAGAGATTAAGGGAGATTTGGACATGGAGAAGTAGTGGAATCCAAATGTCATTCTGGATTTNTTTATAATTGATGGGACATCAATAAATTTTCATAATTTAGCATGAATCTTGAGGCATAATATGAATCTCAAAACATTTTATAAGCAAAAACATTTAAAATAAAATTAAAATTCTACGAAACTTCTATTTCAGTAACTTACAGTCAAATTTACCGGCTCGACGAGACAAACTCAATGGCACCGAATTAATCTAATTTGAGTCAAATCAAGCCCGAATCAAGCCTTAAATCTTTTTTAGAAGCTTTGAATATTTAATTGGAGTGTTGAATGGATTCCAAATCTAACTAGCATATAGTCAAATTAAACGTCTCGATGAGATGAATTCAACGAGCCCAAGATCAGACTATTCTTACATCATCAAGATATTTAAATGACAATAAAATGCCATCAATTAAGAGAATGTTACTTCTTCATGAAAGGGGAGCAAGAGATTTAGGGAGATTTGGACATGGAGAAGGAGTGGAATCCAAATGTCATTCTGGATTCGAAGTTCTAGTGATCACTTCTGATAGTAACCGCTCCCGAACATTATACAATGAACACTTTTGCATACGAATAGTGTACTTGGAGAGACTTTGTAACCCTTTCCCATCTACGGGACAATGGTCTATATTTGCATTCCCAAGCTTATAGTGAATCATTCTGACAGGGTTATGCATTGTAATTTTTTCCCTTTTCAATTCATGTAAAAAATTTGGTTTCCTTACCAATTATTTCTATTATATGTGTGTGTGTGCGCTAAATTTTTATACAACGTAAAAATGTTAAATGATTACTTTATCATCGTGAATCTTCGAACATACAACAATTTGGCAGCATCTGTGTNATTTGAAGTTCTAGTGATCACTTCTGATAGTAACCGCTCCCGAACATTATACAATGAACACTTTTGCATACGGATGGTGTACTTGGAGGGACTTTGTAACCCTTTCCCATCTATGGGACAATGGTCTATATTTGCACTCACAAGCTTATAGTGAATCATTCTGACAGGATTATGCATTGTAAATTTTTCCTTTTTCAAAATTTTCATGTAAAAAATTTGGTTTCCTTACCAATTATTTCTATTATATGTGTGTGTGCTAAATTTTTGTACAACGTAAAAATGTTAAATGATTATTTTATCATCGTGAATCTTCCAACATACAACAATTTGGCAGCGTCTGTGGGAAACATAATCTCACCACCGAAAAACTTCCAAAGCCTGCAGAATAACCAATAAGCACAATACTTGTAATAACATGACGTCATGTTCTAACACCCACCACTCCATAGAGCAATCACAAAGCCAATGACGTAAAGAATATTCTTCTTCCATACAATAAGGTTATTATTCTAATATTGAAGGTGCCTCAAGAACATCCTTGAATGATTGAGTGCACATAATGGATGAATCTCACCATGAGATTCTTTAGCTCCTATGTGAAGGACAATCGATGCTCGCGCAACCAGAGAAGCTCTACTTATTGCAAGATTAACAACCTATAGAGGATTCCCCACTTGAGAATGCTCATACTGGCCCTCCTCTGTGTTATGATGAGAATACTCATTTAGCAAACCAAGATGATAATCTTTTTTTTACAATGAATTTCACTCTTCCATCTTTTGTAGCTAGGTCGATTGGTAATCCTTCAGCATTCAAGGGAAACTTGGCCCAACTACACCTTATTGAAAGTCTCAATGATGTAATTCACATGAGTTGTGGCATGTGCTTTGAGAAGAGCTCCTTTTGAGGGATAAGAATCATTTCTCTGCTCGGTATAATTTTCAAGAGTATTTGCCTTTGACCGAGAAAGTCCTTTAGCACCCAATCCCAGTGGGTTTTAAGCTTTTGAATGTTGACTACTACAATGAGATATATGACCCCTATGAACAAGTTGTCCATTATTGTGCCATCATGCACATCTAGTGGTTTCTTACACACTTTTTTGTCAAATGTTTCTCGCCATTCTCAAAGGTCAAGCTCGTACGTGATTCTACGCCATCATGAGGGGAACTCTCCACACCTTTAAAGAACTCGTCAAATTCTTTGTGGCGTAGTTTACAATGAACAGAAGTATTATCAAAGATTGTCTTATATTTCATAAATTGGTTATAATGAGAGAGAATCTGTTGAGGAATACTTTCGAACGGTTTTTAGTGAAGTTCACCAGATTCCAATGGATCCCGAATTATGTGGGGAGTTTTTCTTGGAGGGCTTTGCCTAGGACATCTCTACTCATCGTTAATAATGGAGACAACTTACTCATATGTTCATTTCATTCACCATGTCAAAACATGAATCATTGTAGAAGAGTTTATCAATGCACACAATGAATAGTTTGAGCAATTTGGGGGCAAGCATTAGAGTAACCCATATAAAACAGATCACGCCTCACAATGAAAAAAGTACAAACAACGGGGGAACCTAATCTCCCTCCTCAGCCTTTGAACTAATGTCGTGAGTCTCGACCAAAGGAGTATACACCAATTAGCACAACACTTATTAATGTCTTAGTGGCCATTATAGATCAAGAGATCTTTCAGTAGCCTCATCCTTTGAAGTCAAACTCAAAAAATTAAGAATAATAATGTCACTTCCCTGAAGTCGTAGTCACACATTCAAAGCACGTAATAAACTCAAAGAGATTTTGAAAGGTTAATTTGTTAAGGGTACTTTGGTCGATTCCCGCAAAATAAACATGTTTGTATAGATTATGCTCCCACTAAGGGGTACCCAACACAAAAGAAGTGGCAGGGGAATTGTCAAATTGTTGGCAAATTTAAACAATTACTGAGGCCCTCTACTATATAATCAAGTTTGCATCACCTCGCCGAAAAGAACCATTGCAAAAGAAACTATAAATTAAGTCCATTACTTTTGATGATTCTGACCTAGAGGGAATTCAACTCCCTCTTCAAGACTCTCTCATCATCAACACAAGAATTGGATAACCTTATTATTGGGTGAAGAGGATTTTGATTGACAATGTAAGATTTGTTAATGTCTTAATTTACTCAATCTTCCTCATTTTGTGGTTGTTTGTGGACAAACTTCATCCGACATCTGGGCCATTATATGGATTTTATAATCAGCTGATAAAAGCAAGGAATAATCAGTATCCCTATCATAATAGTATAATTTTCTAGATAAATGCTCCCTCCATCTAATTCATCATTATCAAATCAGAATTGGTTTGCAGTGACGTCTTCAGAAGACATCTCCAATCCATCTTCAACATTGCCGCTTTTGTGCCACACCACAACCTGAAGTTCCCAATCCTGATGGAGATCAGTGCTATACATTGGGATCAACTAATAGCATAATCATGCTACCTCAGGCAAGCCCAACCATGCTCATCAATGATGATTAAAATAAAAAACTTCACGTTCCACTCTCGAATGAGCATCTCTCATGAATGCTGCAGTTTGGTTCCCTACTCTTTGATGAGCAAATATTAGAGTATGTATATCTTCGCCAAAGAAACCTAGTTAACTTTGCCTGGATTCTAATTGATATGCTTGAAGTTGACCTAGAAAAAGTTATGCATTCATTAAAAGTGGATCCAAATTTTAAGCATGTCATCTAAAAGAAGCAAATTTTGCTACAGGTCACCTGCAAGCAGTCGAACAAGACGTTAATAATCTTCTAGAAGTGAGATTCATACAAAAAGATCATCACCCCACATGGTTATATAATGTCTTCATGGCCAGGAAAGCTAACGAAGCTTGGAGGATGTGTGTCGACTACACTAACATCAATAAAGCTTGTCTGAAAGATAACTGCTCTCTCTCTCTCTCTCATATATATCAACTTCTTGATACCACATTAGGGCACCAGCTACTTAAATTTTTGGATGCATACTCAGGAACAAAATATGGAACTGAAAGATGAGAACAACACATTCTTTAAAAAAAATAAAGGTGTGTATTGCTACTAAGTCATGTTAACATCAACCCTACTAACATCTCAAGAACAAAGCTTTCAAAGACATGGGTATAATATAGAGGAATATGTCTATGACAGACTGGTGAAAAGCCTAGAAGTTTCCTTATATATCTCACATCCAAATGGATATTTATAGCTCATTTATTGTTATGCAATGATCTCCCATCCAAGTAGGTTTGCGGTCATGTTAGGGAATTTCTTAAGGTTTGTGGTCATTCATCTTGGGATTAAAGTAAATATTGAGAAGATCTTTTCCCTCAAGGATATGGTGTGCCCAATAAATATCAAGGAAGTACAACATTTAAAAGGACAGATAGCTGCCCTATCCCATTTTCTGGATCACTCTGAAAATAAGAACCTAACATTTTTTGAAAAAATCAAGAATCACTCAAAACATTGACTTCCAATGGATGGCTGAATGTTAAACTATTTTTGAGCATTTTAAGATATACTTGGTTTCACTGTCCCTTCTTTCAAAGCCTATCTAAGAAGATATGATGTATATCTACCTTATTATTTCACTTTACGATATAAGCTCTATCGTAGTGAGGGAGGAAGAGACAGTTTAGCAACCAATCTATTACGTTAGCAAAATTCACTCTAACATGAAGAATTGCTACCTGTTGACAGACAAAATTTTGTTAGCCATGATGTTCTCACCACCAAGGCTACATCCATACTTTCAGGCTCATAATATTAACGTGTACATGTAGCTCCATCTAAGGACTATTTTACAAATCTACAAGTGTCTAGAGGTTGACCAAATGAGTAAGACAACAACAAACAACCTCATATTTGTCAAATGTCCTTGGTGGATTTCTTTCAATCTTGTTATTTCATGATAACCATAATATGGCTTGTGTATTGATACACCTAAAATATATAATATTTTTAGACACATTTGCATACATATTTTTGAGATATTGTGCTTTAATGGAAGATATTTGTGTGTTTTTCTTTCAGGTACAAGTAAAAAAAGTGAAAAATGCTAAAAGGAGTGAAAAAAGATCAAATTTGGAGCAAAAATGCAAAAATGATGCAAAAGTATTTTGGCTCCTAAGCACCGTTAAACAGAGAAGGTCGTGCCTAAGTGCCAGAGTCCCCGCTCTTAGGCGTCAGTGACAATTACTTAACAGGCTAATTCATTTTGACAAATTTTGAAGAGACGGTTGAGACACCTATTGGCTAAAATGGGTGGTTATAACCACCAAGGACCAAAATATAATTAAAGAACTTGTGAAAGGAGGTATCCCTTGGCAAATACATCAAATCAGGACATATTTTAAAGAGATACCAAGACACCTCTTGAAAAATTATAAAACAAGGAAGTTGAGACTTTTTGAAGGGGGAGTCCTGAAAAATCTTAAGAAGTTCTGAAAGGTTCTTGAAGATGTTCTTGGAGAAGCTTTTGAAAAAAATTTTAGGCACCACAGATTTATTTTCCTTTTGTTTATAGTTTTAATTTGAGAGTTAAGAGTATTGTAAGAGAGAAGAGATTCAAAGGAACTTCAAGAATTTGATGGAGGATTTGAGATAAGTTTTTATTTTTATTTTAAACTACTTTTAGTTTTAATTGAGACTTATTGTTGGTTTAACAATGATTTCTACTTTTAAAATAAAGTATGGTTTTGTTTTCTCCAAGGATTTTGAGTAGTTTTCTTTATCTTTCTTCTTAAAATGATAAGTAATTAAAGTGTTGGATGGAATTTGTGGAGAGTATTAATCTTTAATGTTGAAAGAAGTTGTGATAATTTAATTTCGTTTACTTCATTTACTTCTTAATCTGGCCCATCTAGATGTTAAAAATTGTTGTGAGAACATGTATAAACCGGGATGGTATTGTCTCAGTCAACATTTGGAAAGAATCACATGAGAATGTAGTTCATATGATTGAGTGCAAATAAATAAAAATATAATCTTTTAAGGGTGTAAAGTTAGAGGACTTTAGAGTGACAGACTAAAGCCCTTAACTTGGTTTATTTTTTTAGGTTTTGATACGAGATGTTAGCCCCCAGGTGGAAGGAACTGAGGGAACTCTAGAGTGAGAGCTATATCTTCTCTGCCTAACCAATCTTCAGAACTACTCAAACTTTAAATTAGCCAATGTTCTTTATAGCATCTCTAGTAAGGATAAAGAATAATATTGCTCTTATTTGACACAACACAATTTAAATACTTCCACAACATAATTCTTATACTTATTACTGATTCATGAAAAGGAGAAAAATATTTCGTATTCATTGTTTTTCTTTTACATAAACTCAAGTTATCTTCAGTAAGTTTTTATTTCAAACATTAAAAATACCAAAAAGAGTTCAATTTTCATTCCTGTGATAAAAACTATAGTTTAAGTATTTGTCTTTTAAAAGTAAAAAGTTTGGTTACTTTAATTATCGCATACTGTGAACAATCCATGTGGGTTCGATATTCGGGGCTTAATAAAAAAGTCCTATATCACTTGATAACGATACATATACTTGCGTAGTGTCCCAATATATATATTAAGTTAAGAATTTAAATTCTTATTTTCTCAGAATCAAGTTTTTGGTACTGTTGCAAAGTAAGGAAAGATAAGTAAAAATATATAATCAAATACATTGTTATATTGTTGCATATAAACAATCAAGATCATGTATCATCTTTCAATGGTTAGTTCACTCGTCTATCACTCTTCTGCGGTCACCTAAATGCAATTTGCAAAATCGTAACTGGTTGGATATAATCATTTTGTAATAACTATCATTCTTTAAGATAAATAATATCTTAACCTACTTTAGGGGTAAAATCATCACTCACATCAATGCGCCATTGTAATCACCATATATCAATGGGATACTGCCATTTGATTGACATTTCTATTATCGTCATACAATAGTTGCTCGACAACTGTTGTCGACATCGTATCAACGACACTTGGTGACACCTCTAGATCCCTACCATAATTGTCTGACTAATGACATTATTTCTATAATTGTTGGATCGCAATGTCCGACTATTGTTATCAGACCACCATCACCGATCAATGTCATTAAACTACAACCATTATCACAAGACTATTATTGCCCTATCGATGGAGCAGCTGTCACTATCACCACCAGATCACCAACGCACGATCAACATGAGCCACCGCCTCATCATCACCAGGTTACTTTTGTTGTTGTAAGGCTATCATTGCTTGACTGCTGACTCTAAGCCAAACTATTGTTGCCAAGTTGCTCCCACCTTAGGACCACTATCACACGACTGATGTCAGGTCGCCACTATGTTGCACCATCATTGATTTGTCGTCATGCTGCACCAACATCATCCAACCATCATAGTGTCGAACCACTATTCTCAACCCACACCACTAAACCCTACTGTAATAATCAAATTGTCATTATATAATAAAAAGTTATGCCAATATCGCTTACTTCATTCCAGGATCAACATCTCATAGTCATTATCACAATAAGATTATTGTCACCCGACTGACATTGCTAGGGCAAAGCCTAAATGATTATTCCTAGCTACAGTTGTCATCGTAAGACCACTATCATCTTCATTGGATCATTATCTTCTACCTTTCACTATTGTTAGATTGACCTCCTTTATCAACCACTAAAACACAATCATGTGGCTCACATCTTTGCCTTGACCACCATCAGGTTGTTATCGTCAGAACTTTGATGTTAAGAGCACAATCATTATGACGAATTACTGTTATAAGGATGTCTCCACAACCAGAACACTGACACTCAACCGATGTTAATTTATCATCTCCATCATCATCAAGTCAATTATATTACTGTCAGTCCATCATTGCTTGGTGACTGCCTCCATGTCAGGCCATTATTGTCATTCTGTTGTTGTTGTGTCAGACTATTGATATTGAAACATTGCCTCTATGTTAAGCCACTATTGTTAGGCTACTACCAAATTGTTGAACGATTGATGCCTGACAACCACCATCATGTTGAGCCATCATCGTCGGGCTACTGCTACCAAGTTAGATCATCCTCACTGGGTTATTACCGCCACCGTCAGGTCGTTATCGCAGGAGCACTGATGTCAGGTTACCATCAATGTGTCAAACTATGATCATCGATCCACCATTGCACTTGCAATAAACTATCACCATCGTTAAACAGTTGTCTTCTAAACATCATCATCATCATCACAGTGTACCATAGTTGTTGAACCATCATCACCTGACCAATCACATTAATGCCACCATTGTAATTGCTTGACCCATGGCGCTCTTACTGGCATTACCATCATTGTCGGATCACCATTTCTAGCTATTGTTATTAGACCATCATCTCCATTTGACATTTTTGGACCACAACCATTTTTACTAGAGTATCATTGCACCGACTATAGAGCATTTGCCACTACCATTGTCAGATCACCGCTACCACTATGTTGGACCGCTATCATTGGGATGCTGCCATGATGCACCATCGTTGTTGGGCCTCGTTGTATTGTACCACTATCATCTGGTTGTCTTAATACTGAAGAACTATTGTCAGGTCACCATAGTGTCATACCACAATCATCTGGCCAACACAGTACTTGGAACACCATCACTCGACTATTGTCATATCTAAATCATCATTAATAATGCCCAACCATCACTATGTTGTTGTCATCAAACCCAATGCATCTTGACCATCTTCGTCCAAGAGCTAAGAGCTTTGATTGCCTTCAACCCAGTCTGTCTAATGAGGTCAGTCAACACATTTTTCAAGCGAAGACAATTGGCTCATCGTAGGACCACATGTCTTAATCACCTCCAACTTAGTCAGTCCAATAGGGCCGGTCAATACCTTTTTCAAGGGAAGATAATTGGTTCACCATAGGACATTGGGCTATGATCACATATAACCCGGTATGTTTGATGTGGTCGACCAACATCTTTTTCAAAAAAATAGTTGCCTTGTCATAGGACCACGTGCCTTGATCGCCTCTAACCTAGTATGTTCGATGAGGTCAATCAACAACTTTTTTAAGGAAAGATAGTTGCCTCTCCATAAGACAATAGGCCTTAATCGCCTATAACCTTGTCCATATGATGAGGTCGGTCAACACCTTTTTTAGGGGAAGATAGTTGTCTTACCATGGGATCACATCCCTTGCTAACCTCAAACCTAGTCTGTCCGATGAGATCGATCAGCACCTTTATAAAGAAAGATTGTTGTCTCGCTGTAGGACCATGTACCTTGATCGCCTCTAAATCAATTTATCGGATGAGGCCGGTCATACCTTTTTCAAGGGAAGATAGTTGTCTCTCCATAGGAGTATCAGTCTTGATCTCCTCCCACCCAGTTTGTCTGATGATATTAGTCGGCACTTTTTTTAGGAGAAGATTGTGGCCTCACCATAATATCATGGGTCTTTACCTCCTTCAAGTTCTATATGTCCAACAAAACCAACCATTTTAATTTATAAAGGAAAGTCAAAATTTAGTCATCTAAAATATGATACAGAGGGAGGTGCCTCCAAAAACTCCTCAAGATGAGGTATTTATAGATCCAAGTAAGGGGAAAAAGGAGAAAATTTTATGTGGTATTTTTTTTTTTGAGAATCTTGAATTAATTGGCCTCATATATATTTTTTAAAATGGTGCAAAAAAAAGAAAAAAAAAGCTACAAAAGTTTAAATTCCTGCAAAAAGGTGCAAGCGCGAGCATGCACAGTTGGCGCACAGGTGCATATGTGCATGCACTCTCTTGTCATTGGCTCATTCATGTGCACTCCATCATTGTTGTAGTGAAAATGACACGTCCAACCCATTTTTAGCATCTTTCAATCTTCGAGACCATTTTTCAAGCATCCCATGCTCAAATTTAATGCTTTCAAATAAATATCGAGAAGACTTGCTTGAGTCATGATTTCAAAAGGGGGGTCCACACTAATATCCAAGGAGCTGTTAAACATCAAAAAATGTTCAAGATTGTCAATCTATGNAACTCATTTATTGTTATGCAATGATCTCCCATCCAAGTAGGTTTGGGGTCATGTTAGGGAATTTCTTAGGGTTTGTGGTCATTCATCTTGGGATTAAAGTAAATATTGAGAAGATCTTTTCTCTCAAGGATATGGTGTACCCAATAAATATCAAGGAAGTACAACATTTAAAAGGACAGATAGCCGCCCTATCCCATTTTCTGGATCACTCAGAAAATAAGTACCTACCATTTTTTGAAAAAATCAAGAGTCACTGAAAACATTGACTTCCAATGGATGGTTGAATGTTAAACTATTTTTTAGCATTTTAAGATATACTTGTCCTCACTGTCCCTTCTTTCAAAGCCTATCTAAGAAGATGTGATGTATATCTACCTTACTATTTCACTTTACGATATAAGCTCTATCGTAGTGAGGGAGGAATAGACAGTTTAGCAACCAATCTATTACGTTAGCAAAATTCACTCTAACATGAAGAGTCGCTACCTGTTGGCAGACAATATTTTGTTAGTCATGATGTTCTCACCACCAAGGCTATATCCATACTTTTAGGCTCATAATATTAACGTGTACATGTAGCTCCATCTAAGGACTATTTTACAAATCTACAAGTGTCTAGAGGTTGATCAAATGAGTAAGACGACAACAAACAACTTGATATTTGTCAAATGTCCATGGTGAATTTCTTTCAATCTTGTTATTTCATGATAACCATAATATGACTTGTGTATTGATACACCTAAAATATATAGTATTTTTAGACACATTTTCATACCTATTTTTGAGATATTGCACTTTAATGGAAGGTATTTGTGTGTTTTTCTTATAAGTACAAGTAAAAAGGTGAAAAATGCTAAAAGGAGTGAAAAATGATCAAATTTGGAGCAAAAATACAAAAATGGTGCAAAAGTATTTTGGCGTCTAAGCGCCGTGAAACAGAGAAGGCTGTGTCTAAGCGCCAGAGTCCCCGCTCTTAAGCGTCAGTGACAATTACTTGACAGGTTAATTCATTTTGACAAATTTTGAAGAGACAGTTGAGACACATATTGGTTAAAATGGGTGGTTATAACAATCAAGTACAAAAATATAATTAAAGAACTTGTGAAAGGAGGCATCTCTTGGTACATAGAATCAGGAGACATTTTAAAGAGATACCAAGACACCTCTTGGAAAATTATAAAAGAAGGAAATTGAGACTTTTTGAAGGGGGGAGTCCTGAAAAATCTTAAGAAGTTTTGAAGGTTCTTGAAGATGTTCTTGGAGAAGCTTTTGAAGAAAATTTCAGGCACCACAAATTTATTTTCCTTTTGTGTATAGTTTTAATTTGAGAGTTAAGATTATTGTAAGAGAGAAGATATTCAAAGGAACTTCAAGAATTTGTTGGCGGATTTGAGATAAGTTTTTATCTTTGTTTTAAACTACTTTTAGTTTTAATTGAGACTTATTGTTGGTTTGACAATGATTTCTATTTTTAAAATAAAGTATGTTTTGTTTTCTCCAAGGATTTTGAACAGTTTTCTTTATCTTTCTCCTTAAAATGATAAGTAATTAAAGTTTTGGATGGAAGTTGTGGAGAATATTAATCTTTAATTTTGGAAGAAGTTGTGATAATTTAATTCCATGCATTTCATTCACTTCTTAATCTGGCATATCTAGATGTTAAAATTTGTTGTGAGAAGATGTATAAACCGGGATGGTATTGTCTTAGTCAATATTTGGAAAGAATCACATGAGAATGTATGAATGAGAATGTAGTTCATATGATTAAGTGCAAATAAATAGGGATATAATCTTTTAAGGGTGTAGAGTTAGAGGATTTTAGAGTGACAAACTAAAGCCCTCAACTTAGTTTATTATTTTAGGTTTTGATATGAGATGTTAGCCCCCAGGTGGAGGGAACCGAGGGAACTCTAGAGTGAGAACTAGATTCTTATTTGCCTAACCGGTCTTCAGAACTACTCAAACTTTAAATTAGTCAATGTTCTTTATAACATTTCTTGTAAGGGTAAATAATAATATTGCTCATATTTGGCACAACACAATTTAAATACTTTCACAACATAATTCCTATACTTATTACTGATTCATGATAAGGAGAAAAATATTTCATATTCAGTGTTTTTTTTACATAAACTCAAGTTATCTTTAATAAGTTTTTATTTCAAACATTAAAAATACCGAAAAGAGTTCAATTTTCATTTTTTTGATAAAAACTATAGTTTAAGTATTTATCTTTTTAAAGCAAAAAGTTTGGTTACTTTAATTATCGCATACTGTGAACAATCCATTTGGGTTCGATATTCGGGGCTTAATAAAAAAGTCATATATTACTTGATAGCGATACGTATACTTGCGTAGTATCCCAATATATATATTAAGTTAAAATGTTAAATTCTTATTTTCTCAGAATCAATTTTTTGGTATTGTTGCAAAGTAAGGAAAGATAAGTTAAAAAATATAATCAAATACATTGTTATACTGTTGCATATAAACAGTTGGGATCATGTATCATCTTTCAATGGTTAGTTCACTCGTCTATCACTCTTCTGCGGTCACCTAAATGCAATTTGCAAAATCGTAACTGGTCGGATATAATCATTTTGTAATAACTATCATTCTTCAAGATAAATAATAATTTAACCTACTTTGAGGGTAAAATTATCACTCACATCAATGCGCCACTGTAATCACCATATATCAATGAGATATTGTCATTTGATTGGCATCTCTATTATCGTCATACAATAGTTGCTCGACAACTGTTGTCGACATCGTATCAACGACACTTGGTGACACCTCTAGATCCCTACCATAATTGTCTGACTAATGACATTATTTCTATAATTGTTGGATTGTCATGTCCGACTATTATTATCAGACCACCATCACCGATCAATGTCATAGAACTACAACCATTATCACAAGACTATTATTGCCCTATCGATGGAGCAATTGTCACTATCACCACCAGATCACCAACACACGATCAGCATGAGCCACTGCCTCATCATCACTAGGTTACTTTTGTTGTTGTAAGGCTATCATTGCTTGATTGTTGACTCTAAGCCAAACTATTGTCGCCAGGTTGCTATTACCTTAGGACCACTATCACCCGACAGATGTCAGGTCGCCACTATGTTGCACCATCATTGAGTTGTCGTCATGTTGCACCAACATCATCCGACCACCGTAGTGTCGAACCACTATTCTCAACTCACACTACTAAACCCTACTGCAATAATCAAATTGTCATTATATAATAAAAAGCTCTGCCACTATCGCTTACTTCATTCCAGAATCAACATCTCATAGTCACTATCACAATAAGACTATTGTCACCCGACTGACATTGTTAGGGCATAGCCTCGATGATTATTCCTAGCTACAGTTGTCATCGTAAGACCACTACCATCTTCATTGGGTCATTATCTTCTACCTCTCACTATTGTTAGATTAACCTCCTTTATCAACCACTAAAACACAATCATGTGGCTCACATCTTTGCCTTGACCACCGTCAGGATGTTATCGTCAGATCTTTGATGTCAGAGCACAATCATTATGATGAATTACTGTTGTAAGGATGTCTCCACAACCAGAACACTGACACTCAACCAATGTTAATCTATCATCTCCATCATCATCAAGTCAATTATATCATTGTCAGTCCATCATTGCTTGGTGGCTGCCTCCATGTCAGGCAATTATTGTCATTATGTTGTTGTTGTGTCAGACTATTGTTATCGAAACATTGCATATATGTTAAGCCGCTATTGTTAGGCTACTACCAAAGTGTTGAACGATTGATGCTTGACAGCCACCATCATGTTGATCCATCATCATCGGGTTACTGCTACCAAGTTAGATCATCCTCACTGGGTTATTGCCGCCACCGTCAGGTCGTTATCGCAGGAGCACTGATGTCAGGTTACCATCAATGTGTCAAACTATGATCATCGATCCACCATTTCACTTGCAATACACCATCACCATCGTCAAACAATTGTCTTCTAAACATCATCATCATCATCACAGTATACCATAGTTGTCGAACCATCATCACCTGACCAATCACATTAATTCCACCATCNAACAATTATATTGATTCACACAAATCTTGATGCACATTTTGACAAGTAGGTTCAAAAATCATATTTGAAAACAACCGAACTCTAAGTTATGATCAAACGAAGCGCCTCAGTGAGATGAAGCAGATAATATCAAAAATAGTTCTATCCGAGTCCAATTGAGGTCAGATCATGCACTTAAAGCAAGCAGGAAGCTTTGAGATATATTTTGAGAGATCAAATGATCTTGAAATTAGACATATTTATAGTCATACTAAACGTCTAGACGAAAAAACCCAACAAAAATAAGATCACTCAATTCCAACTTCATTTTTGAACTTAAATGCTCATAAAATACATTTGATCATGGGAATCACTCTGGGTTATCTGATAAAATGGTCCTGATTCATGCACTATTTATGAATGATTCCACTCACAAAATTTATAAACCACTCAATTCATGAGAGGGGCATGGTCATGGAGGAGAAGGATAAAAGAGTTCCAAGTTCTTCAGAGTTCTTGAGTTCCACCTTCGTTGGACCGCCATCGACTAGCAGCTGCGACCATCAAACCACTGTCAGTTTCCACCGCCACCTCCAGACCATCATTGCATGCCCACTGTCATCTGGTTTCCACCACCGCCGCCAGACCACTGTCGCCGCCACCGAACCACCATTATTTTGTCGCCAGACTACCACTGCTCTACCATTACCATCGACCCACAGTCTGGTCGTTGACACTGTCGGATCACTACCGTCTAGTAGTTTCCACATCTCAAACCACCGTTACCTATCCACCACCGTCGAGCCTTTGCCACTGTCAAACTACTATTGCTTTGCAACTATCGTCTGGCTACCACAACCGTAGGTCAACCACCGTTTTGTCACCACTGCTCGATCACTACCGTCGGACCACCACAGTCTTGTCGTTGCCCACGTCAGATCATAGCTACACAACCTCCACTGCCATTATTGTCGGGCCATCATCGCCGCCACCGGATCACCTTCGTCACCACCACCAAGCTTCTGTTGCCCGACCATCATCATCACCACCGTTGCTACTAACGATCCAGACCTCAGACTTTCTGACATTCAATCTCTATCATCAGTCTTTCTTCATAACAGTTGGGTCATTGTCACTTCCCCAACATATTCCACCACTCTCTAACAAGTCACGTCAATAATCCTCACCAGTGTAATATTGCTTCTGGTTAGCCAACGGCTGAGAAAATCTTATAACCTAAATCGACATAATGAAACTATTTCAATTGAGCTAAGCCCCGTGATTTTTACCCTTCCGAATTTTCCACATAAAAAAATTATGTTGTTCTCTCTGTCAGTTTTTTCTTTGGTCAGTGTGTTAGATCTTCATATAACACCACACGTTAATAAATCACTATACCGCCACAAATTTACCAACACACACTAATTCTTATTTTTATAATAGAGATTAAGGGGTATAAAAATTGTTAAAAATATATGATATCCATATAGGCGGATTATAAAGATGGTACTTAAACCTTAAATATTTATATAATCACCATTTATGTCAATTTTCTCTACTATGAGACAAATTTATGTGAGTGTGATTCGTTTTTAACAAAAATAGAATTTTATGAAGGATTTTAATAATTCAGTGAGAATTCAAAATTTTAGAAATAGAAGAATGTGAGTTTTGAAAATAATAGATATATAGTTGTTATATTTGCCCCATATTTATTTGGAAAATCGAATGTAAATACTAAATATAACTTACATACAAATGACTCGCTGCTGCTACCATATTTTTTAAGTTGAAATTTTCAATATTATTAAATATTTTAAAATAAGTATTTGAACAAACTGAATTTTTTTTTTTTGTTGAATATCTTATGTTTATATATACATATATTATAAAGATATATATTTTCCTCCATTAAAATTCATTCATAAAATGAGGTATTCTTCTTATTAGGTAAAGGGGATGAATAATCCTTGTCGATAATTAAAAAAAAAATGCCAATGATCAATGAAAAATAAAGTGAGACCAGAANTGAGGTATTCTTCTTATTAGGTAAAGGGGATGAATAATCCTTGTCGATAATTAAAAAAAAAATGCCAATGATGAATGAAAAATAAAGAGAGACCAGAATAATTTTATTGGCATCGTTCGATTTGAAGCATATGGGCACTACATATCAAAACTTGATGAAAGATATATTCCAGCATAAAAATAGGGGATGGAGGGACATTGAAGTAAATATTTGCATTAAGATCCCAAAGTGCATAACATCCCATGTGTATTCAATCTGGACCACTGAAATACAACTTTTTTTTTTAATTAGAGTGGGACCCACTCAAATATTTTGACGGTCCAGATAGGACACCTGACGCATGCAATAATTTTTCGTGGCAGCCTCCTTGTTTTATACAAACTTTAACATCACTTTTCAAAATACACTTAGGTGGTATATGCAATTCCTCCATAAGCAAGATATATGATTAGCAATAAGGCTTTCTGAAAACTTTCTGGCAAGTTGAATGACACTCCTATATAATCTATTTAGCCTCGAGAATCAAGGATTTGGAAGTTGGCTTAAGGTGGATGCTTCCATAAAAAACTTTAGCATAGTCTAGATTGATCATCCTAATTTTTATGAAAAGCCCAAAACTAGTTCATTTATAGCTTGGAATTTCATTGTAATTCTGGATTAGTTATCTCTAATGATATTGTGGAACCAAGCTACTTAATTTTCTCTACAAGTTATACAGATGCAAGACTACAATGACTCTGCCTAAGTCTTAATTTACCTATATCCTTAGTTAATATACCTTCTTCTTATACAACTTCTACAGTTTTAATCCACATGTACCATCATTTTGCAGCTCCTTAGATTGTAAAGCTTTGGATCATTCGTAATTCATCAAGTTGAAGTCATGGATCATTCCAATAACTTAAATTCATCTGATATTGTACGGCAAAAATCCTAACATCAATTTTTGCACAACTTATTGGGTTGAAGTTCCTTGGTTTCTCTATGATCTAGATTCATTTGATATTCCAGAACACGAATCTCATCATCTTTGTTATCTTCTTCCTTTAAAGCAACTATTATAGTCATAATTCAAATCAACAGCATATTATAATATTTAAAAATTTAAGGGCCAAGATAGAAGTAAGAACTCTACGATAAAAAGCCTTTAAGCAGTGCATTAGAAAATGAGCAGAAAAAGAGAAAATGCCCCAAAAGTTTCATGATTCTAATAGCACAAGCGATAACTCTGGGGGCAACAATTGCTAATGAATTTAATGCATCCTTTTGAAATGATAAGAGCACGACACCAGTCGACATTTATATCTGAGATGGTATATTTATGCAGTTGAAGTCTACTCGCGATAGACAATGAACTTTCCATCCATCCAAAGAGCATCTAATCTTATTGATGAGAGGCTGGAAGTTAGAAAGGAAAGTTCATATGTTAAATATGGGAAGACAATATAGGTGGGTTTAGACAAGAAGAATGTTAATTTAGTAAATTTAGAAGGAAATTGAGGGTTTTGATGAATTTAGGACGTGTTTGAGCATTTAGCAGTGTTAATCTACAAGCTCCATACGGCTGTTAGTGGGAGCTTCTCCAACAAACACCAGAACATCATTAGCATATAAAAAGTGTGATTTGGAGCAATTTTCCATGCCAACGCCAATAAAATTTGGACGCAACGTGTTAGTCTCCAAAGTTGTGGCAATCTGTCTATTACAATAAAAAAGAGATACAAAAATAGGAGCATCCCGATCTAAACCCAGCCTAGAAGGAAAAAATCCTTCTAGAGCCCTATTTAATGCAGATGGAATAATAAAGATTTGATATGGAAGTATTGATCCATGATACAAAAATTGGGGAAAATCATTGAATTGAGAGCCTAAAAGAAGGTAATCCCTAATGGTAGCATTAAGATAATTGAGCATCCACTCCATTGATCAACCATTTAGCCTTAGCTATTTGGGATAGCCAGGAGGCAGGTATGGTGGATCAGATAACTTGGCATCAGTATATTTAGTTTACAGAATAAGGTATTCATCTGTTAGATTAGCATCAAACAAAAGATGTAGCCTTTCTTGCTCCTCAGAGACAGTTGTAATGGAACTATGGAGAAGTTNGGAGGAGTTTAGCTATACCCCAACAATTAGATATAAGAGCTGCCCTCAAAGATTTAAATTTGCTGTCTATCGACAAGAGTCGACCAAGCCTGAAGCAGAGTATTTCAAAAGCAAGAAAGCTTAGTCCAGAAAATTTTAAACATGAATCTGTAAGTAAAACATTAGATGCTGCAATGAGTGATCAAAGTAGAAAGGTTGGAGTACTTTATAAAATGATAGCGGGTAGACATCAATCTACTCATTGTTAAAAAGTATTCTATCGCGTTTAACATAATGGGGTCATCAAGCCTATTGATTAGACCAGGAGTAGAACAAACCAATAGAGAAGAGTTTCAGAAAAAATGGCATCATAAATATTCTATCAAACTTAACATTTGGAAGCTTTTCCATTTGATCCAGATATGCCGAGGACTATAAGGATATGTTATTGCAGCTGTTAAAGAGGGAAAAGGCTGATGGAAGCTAATGAACCAAGAGTCATTGTGGAGATTGATTAATTCTAATCATAAGGATGCAGAAAAGTACATGTTAGAAATAGCCCTTATTTAAAAAATATTATTCTTACAAGTTTATAGCAATGGTTTTTTTCACCAAATGGTGATATACTAATTTCATTATTATATAACTATTATCCTTATTCTCCAAAAGATCAAACTATGAATTTGGTACAAATATCCAACATCACCAGAATTTCATTCTATCATTACATTGGCATTAGTTTTCTATATCTGAAAAGACAAAGTAAGGCTAATAATATCAACAGCCCACAAGCTCCAGTGGTAACAAGTACCCATCGGAATGTACCTGGTTCCTCAAACAATCGTGCTTCAAAGTTCATGCCAAATACTCCAGCAACCGCTCCAAATATAGCAGTAATGAACCCTACAGTTGTTAGGAGCAGCTCAAATTGAATGAGCTGATTCTGAACACTGTCCTGAAAAAAATAGGATTTCAAATCATAAATGCGCTATGGCACGGACAATTGTTTGTTAAGTCTAACAAACAATCTAGAATTGAAAGAAAAAAAATTATGCTCGTCTAACAAAAACATAGTTAAAACTAAATCCATTGAGACATTTGGTGATAATCAAACATACATAACACACACACACACACGCACGCACACATATAAAATCTTTGAGAACAAAGAGCCCTTTTGACAATCCTAGTCACGTAACAGTAGGATATCAAGGGTAGGAGCGATAATTAAAATCTTTTTATTTATATTAAAGCATCATTAAAAATAATTTATTTTATTTTTACTCTATTTTTTTAATTAATAATTTTAATTGATTATAAATCTTTGTAGCCTTGTAGACAATTAATTATTTAAAAATACTACTCGTCAATCAATTATATGTATATATATATAATTTAATTTAATTATTTCAAGCCAAAATGAGCCAAACACGAACAAACAATTTTTTGTTTGTGTTCGGCTCGTTTATATATCGAGCGCAAAAAAAAAAATTGTTCATGTTCGGATCATTTGCTTAGAAAGCGAATTGAACGCAAGCTTCTCAACGAGCCGAACACAAACTGTTCGCGAACAAAATGCCATTTTGACAGCCCTTCTAGTGCATAAACCTTTTTTCACAACCTATCTTCAGTGAAGTGCAATGTATTGTTATCTTACAAACCTTTTTAACATTGAAGGTGACGTAGAATATTAAGCAGAATGTCAACTCAACAGTAAAATCAATGATATGATTAGCAACAAGAAAATACCAGCTGAATGTTGATGAAATCCTCCGTGTCATCGATGTATTCCTTCAGCTGAGAGAGCACGGAGAAAAATTACCCCATATCTCAACAATGTAATAAACAATTCATAGAGAAACAAAAGAAATAATTACCGAATTTAACTTGTTTAAAGTGTTATCAATAACTACAAAATATGCTTCTAATAACATTTCAAGCTCCTGTATCTTTTGAGCACCACTCTCTGAACTGCGTGTACTGCTACTATGCCTGCTAAAGGCAAGGCTCAGGGTTTTGTCAAGCTTCCTAGATTCAGGTGGGGAAGAAACAGGACTAACAGGAACAGAAGACGATACTCTAGGGCCAACAGAATTGTAGGTTAGCAAAGCCTGATCACCATTAAATGAGTTTTCCCTCCGGATTTTCTTCTCCGTAAGGTACATTTCTGCCATATCACCATCATCATCCATCAACTGCTCAATCTCATCTCTCACCTTCACAAAAGAACTTAAAACATGAGGAGACAAACAGAAGAAACAGATATGAACAAGCTACTGAAGGAATCAATGGCATACTTTCTGAACCCTTCTGGTCAAAGTCACAAGTCTGCTTTTTAATCGACGAACTCGTTCCAAGTTTTTGGTACTGATTGTGGATGTTAGTTGATCTAAGAAAGGATATGACTCGCCTTGTATGTCTTCAGCCTGAAAAGAGCAAATTCCAAATTACATATGGGATCTATGTATCTATATATATATATATATATATATATATATATATATCATATGAACAAATGACTTCAAAATTAATATAATTATATATATATATGAACAAATGACTTCAGATTTTCTTACTAGGCAACACTTGCTATTTGTCTATGATGCTTGCCTTCGTTCAGACTGGTATATATGCAAGTTATAAACTGATTCTTGTTCCTTGTTGAGGGAGATGATATATATATATATATGAACAAATGACTTCAAAATTAATTGTGATAAATTATGCACATTTAAGATTAACAAGTAGAGGGAGATTTACTTGTCAAATTCTTTTAAAACATTCATCTTTAACAAATTGAACAAAATATCGATGTAAGTGTAAAGGTCCACTTTAATGAATTCAAAATTTAGTAAACTAATAAACNACAAAATATCGATGTAAGTGTAAAGGTCCACTTTAATGAATTCAAAATTTAGTAAACTAATAAACAAAAAAAATATATATATTTGTGATACTGGAGTTAACCCAAATCACAATAAGATAAGCAAATAATATTACTAAAAGCAAACAGACGATTACAATCAACCCACTTGCANATATATATATATATATGAACAAATGACTTCAAATTAATTGTGATAAATTATGCACATTTAAGATTAACAAGTCGAGGGAGATTTACTTGTCAAATTCTTTTAAAACATTCATCTTTAACAAATTGAACAAAATATTGATGTAAGTGTAAAGGTCCACTTCAATGAATTCAAAATTTAGTAAACAAATAAACAAAAAAAAAAAAAAATTATATTTGTGATACTGGAGTTAACCCAAACCACAATAAGATAAGCAAATAATATTACTAAAAGCAAACAAACGATTACAATCAACCCACTTGCAAAGAATATTACAACAAACACAACACAAATTGACATTAGGGTTCGATCAATAGGTGGTGAAGGTCTGCTAGGTGGTCAGGGAGCGAGGTAGGAGGNCCCACTTGCAATGAAAATTACAACAAGCACAACACAAACTGACATTAGGATTCGATCAATAGGTGGTGAAGGTCTGCTAGGTGGTCGGGGAGCGAGGTAGGAATCTGAAATGGGTTGTGGGTGATTGGGACAGTAAAAAGGAGGGGCTTGAAGGGTGGTGGTAGCAAAGAGGAAGGGTTGGACAGCAACGGGTCAGATGGAAAGGAGGAATGCAGGAAGGGATAGGGATAGGAAGGTGGTCGAGCGGCTTCAGCACTGTGTGCGTGCACATTAATAGTCGTATCAAGCCCTAATTAAAGAAGGAAGGAGGAATTCTCGNCCCACTTGCAATGAAAATTACAACAAGCACAACACAAACTGACATTAGGATTCGATCAATAGGTGGTGAAGGACTGCTAGGTGGTCGGGGAGCGAGGTAGGAATCTGAAATGGGTTGTCGGTGATTGGGAAACTAAAAAGGAGGGGCTTGAAGGGTGGTGGTAGCAAAGAGGAAGGGTCGGACAGCAATGGCTCGGATGGAAAGGATGGTCCTGCGTTGAGGTAGCAAGGAAGGACGTCGGCAACGAAGGGGAAGAAGGGGAAGAGTTGTGGAAAGGGCAGCATATTGGAATGAGAGAGCTAATTGCATGGCTGGAACAACAAAAAAGAGCTAGGAATGTTTGTTGAGGCAACGACGAGCGTTAATCATGGTGGTGGCGGCGGCGAAGGCATGGGATTGCAGGACAATCAGAGGACTATCTTAAAGAAGCAACCACGAGGATGATGGTTGAACAGCAAGGAACTANATATTGGAATGAGAGAGCTAATTGCATGGCTGGAACAACAAAAAAGAGCTAGGAATGTTTGTTGAGGCAACGGCGAGCGTTAATCATGGTGGTGGCGGCGGCGAAGGCATGGGATTGCAGGACAATCAAAGGAGGACTATCTTAAAGCAGCAACCACGAGGATGATGGTTGAACAGCAAGGAACTGCAGGAATAACAACAAAATGACTGTTTTCGGGGCAGCTGCAGCGATGATGAAGGTTCATCGCTGCAGCGGGAGGGATGCGAGAAGGGATAAGGAAAATAATCACCACCTAGAAAACCAGATAAAACCAAAACACCACTTGGAACCCTAGGATACAACACTCAAAGGGAAGAAAATGTGTAGTCGACCGTCCCAATACAAAACACACAAAAAAAATTCTTCACCTAAAACACGAAAAACTAAAATATAGTAATAAGATAATTAGAATTGGCCCAAAAAGATCGANCCAGATAAAACCAAAACACCACTTGGAACCCTAGGATACAACACTCAAAGGGAAGAAAATGTGTAGTCGACCATCCCAATACAAAACACACAAAAAAAATTTTTCACCTAAAACACGAAAAACTAAAATATAGTAATAAGATAATTAGAATTGGCCCAAAAAGACGTNTTTCCCGTAGCCCATTAAGAGGGTGGATAAGCTTCACAATTTCCTGAATCATTTTTTTATATAGGGGCATTTACATACATACCACACAGTTCTTATGTATTTACATATCTAACACCTAAAAATTCATATTTACATGCATAACACTCAAGTCTTCAGCATAACATCAAACATACCACCATAACTACCTTGTTAAAAATGACATACACCTTTTCATGCAGAGGTTTATACTGTCAAGGTGTTAGAAGTGTAAATATCAAACTTTGGGTGCTAGGTACGTAAATGCATAAGAATTGTGTGGCATGTATGTAAATTTCCCTTTTATACAAGAAGCATATATTCTATATTTCATCAAAATAAGAATTCCTGTTTGACTGTCATTATTTTGCCACTCTACTATTTTAATTAAATTTCTAATTCAACCTCAGGCATGCAACTTATGCGCATCAAAGCTTGTGCTCATTGAAAGAAGGAAACTCAAAAGAATTACAAAAATACCTTTCCCTTCGCAGCTGAAGTACTTGATGCTTCAATGATGTTATTTGTAAGCTCTCTTTTGCACTCATCTTCAAATTGGCTTGATTTACCTGAAGAGGCCCTGTCATAAAGGGTAGAAAATTATTCGCTCCAACAACAGAAAGAAGAAAATAAACCTTTAAGCTTTCCTATATTCTTAGACTTCTTTTTTAGCTGCAATCTTCTCTTGTTTAGCTCCTGTGAGAACAAAAAGGCAAGAAACTGACTCAAATACAGAAAATATTACTGTATTTTAGATCGTATACATCAACAAAACACATTGTACAGTCCTTATAAATTATAATCTATATTTATTATTCTGATGCATTCACACTCATAGCACACGTTTCTTATGCGTTTACACATATCACATATAACCTTTAATATTTACACGGATAGCATTGAAATTTAATATCACATAAAAAATAAAACTATTATCACTTTGCAATAGTGAAATACACATTTTCATGCATAGATTTAAAGAACCAAAATTCTATGTATGTAAATATGAAAGTTTAGGTGTGAGATATTTAAAAACATAAGAATTGTGTGCTATATATGTAAATTCACACCCCCCCTGTCGGCGCGAAAAAGGTAGTGGGGTGAGNTAATAAGGTTACAATGAAGACTCAAAAGAAAAGAGGACAACACACATAACAAAGCGAAAAACAAAGTATTACAAATAAAGGCTCGACAAAAGAAGACACAACAAGCTTGATNTAATAAGGTTACAATGAAGACTCAAAAGAAAAGAGGACAACACACATAACAAAGCGAAAAACAAAGTATTACGAATAAAGGCTCGACAAAAGAAGACACAACAAGCTTGACGAGGGGGAGTCAGTTGCGGTGAAGGCCGGAGAGGTGACTAGCTACTATGTAAGGGATGGGCAGCAAATCAGTGAGGTGTCGGCGCTAAAAAAAAAAAGATTAAAGTTGGGGAGGTTTGCCCGTAAGAAGCTGTCGGTCACCGGAATTGAAATCTCGTTCCCCGCTTCGGAAGGATATTTAATTTACATATATATGTATAATTTTAGAAAAATATGAAATCAAACTGACCTCATATTTTTCACAGTTTAAATGAAAGAGCGCTCTATCTCAAATCATGTATCTATCCCGAGGGATAAACACAATACTTGAGAATGAGGCTCGATCAAATAAACTAAGAAATATATGACATCCGTTTGGTCTGCGAAACCGTTTTATTTGCCAACAGGTTCCCCTATTTAATATAAAAAATTAAATAAGGTTTATTTTAGNTCACAGTTTAAATGAAAGAGCGCTCTATCTCAAATCTTGTATCTATCCCGAGGGATAAACACAAGACTTGAGAATGAGGCTCGATTAAATAAACTAAGAAATATATGACATCCGTTTGGTCTGCGAAACCGTTTTATTTGCCAACAGGTTTCCCTATTTAATACAAAGAATTAAATAAGGTTTATTTTAGACTGGGTTCGGAAAAACTTCCTATAAAGGCAAGCCCCTATAGTTAATAACATCTTAAATGACCGAAGTCACTTAAGAAAACCCTCGATAAAAATCAGAGAATATTATCTTCAAAGAAGTCAAAAGGATAAGACTTTTCAACGAAATCGNAATTACATCTTAAATGACCGAAGTCACTTAAAAAAACTCTCGATAAAAATCAGAGAATATTATCTTCAAAGAAGTCAAAAGGATAAGATTTTTCAACGAAATCAGACGAAGAGAGTGAAAGGGGAAAGACTCGAATCTGGAACATTGTTGAGGAATCCAAATGAAGAGAAACTAGGGGAGGCCACGGATCCTAAGACGAACCTCGGTGGCTTCCCAGTCTATTTTATGGTTTGGCTTCAGTTTTGAGAAGAAATTATTCAAGTGTTTCATCCTGCCAATTTTATTTAATTAGGGCTTATACTTGCATGACATGATCACACAAGTCGTCTACAAACTATGAAGATTTATGTCGTATCGGACGACAACTTCGGAACCTAGAACGAGTTAGGGCTTAAACTGCACGGTCTGGCTGTGCAAAGGCCTAACAAAANTATTTTATGATTTGACTTCAGTTTTGAGAAGAAATTATTCAAGTGTTTCATCCTGCCAATTTTATTTAATTATAGCTTATACTTGCATGACATGATCACACAAGTCGTCTACAAAATATGAAGATTTATGTCGTATCGGACGACAACTTCGGAACCTAGAACGAGTTAGGGTTTAAACTGCACAGTCTGGTTGTGCAAAGGCCTAACAAAAAGAGAGGAGACACTAATCCATCTAAAACACCGAAAAAGAGAATAGATCAATTCTCAAAACTCCTATCGAAAAAACCTGAAAAAGTATGGTCTAAGGTCTTTCCTAACAAACATAAAGAGTCACTTTGCGCTGATTTTTCAAACCCCAAAAACGTAGGATTAATCAAGTCAACCAAATGNAAAAGAGAGGAGGCACTGATCCATCTAAAACACCGAAAAAGAGAATAGATCAGTTCTCAAAACTCCTATCGAAAAAACCTGAAAAAGTATGGTCTAAGATCTTTCCTAACAAACATAAAGGGTCACTTTGCGCTGATTTTTCAAACCCCAAAGACGTAGGATTAATCAAGTCAACCAAATTTTTTTCCAAAATGAGGCTTAGAAATCTCCCAAACTTCACGAAAGAAAAAAAAATAACTCGGAGAATACCACCACTAGTACTCCCAAACTCATGCAAGAAATCAGAATCTTCCAACTTTCAATTTAATCAATAACCTTATATATCAAATAAGCATAAAATCTTCTCATATAACCAAATAAATGCTCACGGCCAGGGTCAATACAAAGAGATGAACAACAGGTAAGGCTCTTGGCCAAGGCAACCAAAAAGGGAAGGGAGAACCATTAAGGCTCACGGCTAAGGGCAGCAAGGAACAGCTGCTAAGGCCCACGACCAAAGGCAACCCAAGGAACAAGTAAGGCTCACGGCTAAGGGTAGCAAGGGACAACAACTAAGGCCGACGACCAAATGCAACCCAAGGAACAAGTAAGGCTCACGGCTAAGGGCAGCAAGGGACAGCTGCCAAGGCTCACGACCAAAGGTAACCCAAGGAACAAGTAAGGCTCACGACTAAGGCAACCAAAAAGAACCATCGGCGGCTGTTATGCTCCTTTGACATACATCAGAGGATAACTAAAGTGATTATAATTTTTTGGATGACAAACTTGATTCAACAATCAAATTCAAGCCACTCAGACTCAACAAGAAGAGCCATACCGTCCCAGGCAACCCCTCAATAGGCTCACGGGTAGGACTAAAAACAAACCAAACAAAACTCCCAAGCCACCTCTCGGGTAGGAGCAAAACCAAACAAAAACCGAGCTCCAAAATCAAGCCAAAAATAAATCCCTAAAACTCACATACCCAAGACAGGAACTCCCTCCAAAACCCAGCCATTTTTTAGGCAAACCGAAAACCAACAAGGGCAAAAAGTATAAAGCCACAACCCAAATCAAACGAAAATAAGCCTCATAATCAGGCGAGAATCAAGAGCTAAAACAGGTAAGGCCGAGTCCCAATGGAAGCCAGAAACCGAGCCACTTAAGGCTAAAACAAGGCCCAAGCATGAATAAAAAACTCGAGCTTTAACAGAAATTAAAGTTCCAGCCATTTTAAGATAAAACCAAGCCAACCCAAGTTTTTCATCAAATTCTAGATTAGTTAAAGATCAAACCGAGCCAAGCAAGGCTAAAACCCGAACCCAGCAAGGGTCGAAAACCAAGCTGCAATTGAGACCTCCAACACTAAACCACAATAAAAGTTAGAGTAATATTCTCATGCTAAATAAATAAAAATAAAATAGATGAAAAGCTTCATAATACATATCCCAACATGTTTGCAAGAGGAGCTAAAATTATCTCAAAACCATGTTTCAACCTTCTTATTCACAGTAATAGGAATATGCCACGATTTCATCTCAAGCAAATAGAGAAAAGAACACTTATGTCATGCTATATTTCCACCATTCTAAGCAAGTAATCCAATCTAACTACTGAAACATGCTCACATTTTTATCATTCACATGCTCCTAAGGCGAACATCTCAAAATACCTGAAAGTGAATTAAACTAGCATGTTGTACCATCCAACAGAGTCGTGCTCAGTGGCTCGGCAGAGAGAAAACCGAAAAGAAGCATGTCACCGAAAAGGGGGGGGGGAGGGAGAGAAGAGATACATTTCTAATGCAAATGTAAAGCTCCCACAGAAATCTTCCTTCTAAAATCCTCCAAAAGCAAAGTTCTCCACTTCCCCTCTCCTTAGAAAATTTTCAAAAACCACAAAACCCAAAAGAAACTTTATTTTATAGGCTGAGAAGAGAAGGAAAAAAAGAATGAAACCATCCAACCTCCCCCCGGTACTCGAATCGGGTCAAAGAAGAAAAGAACGCTCCCCTCTACCTACCGCAGGCGAGGCAACCGAAGTGCCCAAGACCAAGTGGCGAGCCGAGTGGCAGGGAGAGAAGCATCAGGAAGAAAAGAAGGTTGCCACTCAAATGTTCCAGGGAGCAAGTTCATCAGAGTCAACTTACCAAGAAAAGAAAATCGCAGCTCATAGAGGCAGGCGCAGCTTCAGGAAGGAGAGTCTCGAGCAGAAAGTGTCGGGCAAGGACGAATGAGAGGTCAACTCTCTCTCGCGTGGAGGAGAAGGGCTCGATCGGCTCAAGACCGAGAAAGGGAAGAGCGGGACACGCGAACGGGAGAGGGAAAGGGAGGCAGAACTCGGGTGCATGAGTTTAGGGACTTAGGGCTTTAAAAGGAAAAAAAGGAGCATTCGTTTTTTAATATATTATATATATATATATATATTTCCATGCAATTTATTCGCGCGCAGTGACTTAGCAAAATGAGTGTCTCTCTCTAGGCAAAATCGACATTCCGGACGTGCCGGTGCAGTCCGTTTTGTCATCCGGGG